>OZ022416.1:25671250-25730066 GCA_963989365.1 Rhimphoctona megacephalus | reverse complement strand
TATCTATCTAACGCGTTATTAGGTTCTCATTTTTCTCATGTTTTTCCATATAATTTTGATACTTTGATACTTTGACTTTGACTTTTTTTGTTTGGCTTTAATACATAATACTTTGAGCTGAGTCGGATCGTTTTTAATGATTGGCAAATAGACGTAACATTTCTTTTGATGTAAAACGATTAGTTGGACATTAAAGTATCATTTTTACGACAATTTTCCTTCATCTATCTGGCGATTTTTCCACATGTTAAAATCGTATATAGAACAAAAGCTACATACTCGAGATGAAAACAACGTAGCTGCGTGCCATATGGCACGTAGTTACGTTGAGCCAGCGCCGAGTCATTTTTTGTCTCTGTCTCTCTCGTTGCTTTAGCGAGAAATGACTCTGGCTCCGTGTTCTAGGGATTGTTGGAGGCTGCGCTCAACATCGTGAAACATGTCTGGATCTTTGATCCAGGCTGAGAAGGGGGTTGGTTAACGTTGAGAAAAAAAATCGGAACAAAGGAAAAAGGACTCTTGCAGCCATGTGTTGCGATTGCTGATACTTTGATTTATCTGTTTGCGTTTATTTTTATCAAAAATAGTGCGATATGAATATGGATTCGAAACCTTGATTATCGTTATTTTTTTCTCTTTTACTCTGTCGTTCTCTTTCTATTTAACATTTTACAATCGCAACATGTGCTCTAGTCACCATCCACCCTCTTGTAATTTTTCCAAAAGCCGTGCAGGTACACTTTTTATGAATTTTGAATTTTGAATACCGCAGGTATGTCGGCACAAGTGCATGCCCACATATTCCAAAGGTAGATAATGTAGTGAATTTGTAACAAAGAAGAGCTTGGTTTTTCGTATGCCATTGAAAGCTCGGTGGCTCGTTGATGATGAGTTCGTCGATTCATCTCCCATTAGTTTGAAGTGTAAAACAAAACTACATACATTCGATGATTGCAGTTGCTGGCAAAAAGATAGAGACCCTTAGTCATAGTATGAAGAGCAACCAATGTTCGAAACCAGTTGAGCTTACCTCGTTTCCTGTGAATATTTTCTTTTGTGTCCCTTCGGTCTTTTGCTGTTCATACTTGAGCACTGATTTCTATTTGTTCTCTAGCCGGATTATTCTTCCTTCGAGATTTCATCTCACGATTCTTCAATTTGAGAGAGATTTACTGTGTGGGAGCTTAGAATGCAATACGAGTGTAACGCAAGCTAACTGTATGTTTATCATTCAAATCAGGATGTTGTTTTATTCCGACATAATTTCTAGAGAAAAAAAGCTTTTCAATACGTGAGGGATATACAAGCAATGAGATGGGATGAATGTGGGATACAGGCTTTTAACGATTCAGCAGCCAGAATAGTTAGGCCATCAACAGACAGAGGGTAGAAAAGCCGAAAACTACTTAGAATTTGAAGCGAGAAAAAGAGACACATTTATGTACATATATATCGAAAGGCTAACGCTGCTCCGATGCTAAAACTAAGGGCCGCCTATCAGGGGTGAGTGCGCGCTAAAACGCCTATGGATGACGGGAAGAGAGGGCAATGGCGGCGTCAAGGGTGAGAGGGGTCGTGTATTCCGGGCCTCGGGTCGATGCTACCCGCTATGTGTATATGTACACATAACACACATAACAGTTAGCATGGCTACATGGATAATGTAACTACAGTAGAATTCTTCATAAGTCGATCTTTTGATTTCCATCCAAAATGGGAAAAAGAAGCCCCAATCTGATGCATATACAGTAGAGTTCTATACCACACTGAAAACAAAATTTGTTGAAAAAGCCGATTATTTTGTTGAATACGGCAAACATCAATATTATTGGAATTACAACAAATTTTTTGATATTTCTACAGTATATTTTGTTCGCAGTACGTTGAAATTGTTGAAATGACAAAAGTTTTGTTGGTAATTTGATAATATTTTGTTCGCCGTATTCAACAAAATAATCGACCTTTTCAACAAAAATTTTTTCTCAGTGCACTTTTTAACTGTCCTGAAAAAAGTCAGACAAGCATCAGAACAATTACCTCTGTATATCCCAACACTACCGAAGCTGTTATTTCGCCAAATGCTTCTTCGATCTTAGTTTCTAGGTCCAGACTTGAAGTTTAATCAAGTTGTATCTTAATAAGATATATTTTGAACCTGGAAACACAATGTTTCCGGGTTTCCCTAAGTATCACTACTGTACTTCTGCGACTCACCGTTATTCACATTTCGTAGTTTAGTTACACCTATAACATTTACTCCTAATCGTGAATAACAAGAACTAATTGAGGTGTACGGTCGCTCGTTGCCAGCAGCACGAAAGTTTAGTCACTAGTTTCGTAAGCGTTGGGAAAGAGTGAGATGACAATAGTGGATAGAGAGAAGACGATAATTCGTAAAAGATCAATTCATTCCCTGATTCGGTTTAATCGCATCGGGAGAAAACATTGCTCATTGAGATTAAATTATTTTATTTTCCTGACAATGTTGTTGAGGCAGACTTATGCTGAACGTAATCGCTAATAAATACATTTAAAAATGATTATTAAAATTCAAATTAATATTTATAAATTAATGCCGTTCTCTTAGCAGTACTTGCTCGATAAACAATTTGGACATTGTTTCTTCAAAATTTAGATCTACATTGTGTACTTTATAAGGAATCTCCACGGTCGATGAACAGAATTTCAATTTACAAGTAAATTGAGGAACAAAGCGCATCGGCCTCCTTTGACAACGGAGTAGTTTAGAACCTCGGTTTATTACTTGGATGTCCGAGGACTAGCCAAATTATAATGGGCATGCTATGTGCTACCTTAGCATGCTATATTAATGCTCGAGATCCATTGTTGGATGCTTCAACCAGGTTGGTCCAGGTTGGATACGAGTTTCTTTAAGCGTTACTCTCGGTCCTCCCTCGAATGGCTAACGAGCTCTCTCTTTTCGAACTGTTGATTTATACTCCTCTCTTGTTGTATTATCATCGATCGCGATTATTTACTATCCGATAATATGTCGTAAATTTAATTAAAAGCCCCACTTCGTCGACCGAATACCGAACAAATGGTATCGGTGTTACAGAGGTAGCAGAGTGCATAACATATTATCTCCGTGGCATTGTTAACCGTATTACTATTATGATATACACGTGTGCATGTGCGTATATAAATTGGTATTATTTGTACCCAGCGTGCGACGAAGAGTCGATCAAAGTGGCATTGCATTGCAATTCTCGAGGCCAGCAACGGCATATGGTAACTGTATACGAGAGAGCGCGGCCTTGGCCAGCGACCTTAATCCTTTCCCCCGACCTCGTTCTTCGTGTACACACGTGCGCATACGCAGACATTCAAGGAATTATCAAGAATATCTTGCACAGGATCAGTAACTGTAGCAATCGGATTACCAAATTTATTTATAGTGGTACCTTTGAAATATCGGATCGATGACAAAAAACTGATTAATTTTTCATGCCATATATGTTATGTTTTCGCCCAATCTAAAATGTACCTACCTATTGCTTTTTCCAACTAAGATTAATTATTGACAGCTCATGCATCGTGAATTCTTTGCAGTATTAATAATTCAGCTATTTGCTGGCATATTCGAAAGAAGAAAAGAGAACGGGCCAGAAAGGTTTGTCACGGAATGGTAGCAAACGTCGTTCATTTATTTGCCCGCTGCTAGAATCGTTGTCAAATAAAGTCTCATTTGAACGGCTACAGCATGGTATTAACTTTTCCTCCTATATAATCACTACTTATAAACGCTTGCAAAGAGACCCATGCAATTGTATTTGAGTTCTTTTTATTTTCTCTTCCCTTACCATATTTCACTCTATCATTTTTTATCTCGCTTTCCCTCTTATCAACTCTTGTGGAAGCAATAATAGGGTACTCGTACAGGACCCTTCCATGCCGTAGCGACGACTAGAACATTGAACCCACGATATTAATATGAATGAATGCATATTATAACTTTGTACCCTCTTCTCTTTCATATACGAAAGTTCATTGATGCACATGTACATTGAGCCATTCACTTTTTATGTTCATATTGTCTCTCTCTCTCTCTTTTTTTTTTTAATATTATTACATTTATGTCAGTTTTATAGACCTACCGACGTTTTTACAAAATCATTTCTTTGTTGCTTGGCGTTTACGAGTGTTATGAATTCAGTGCTCACCTTGGTTGCTTATCCGTTGTCTTCTTTGCTATTGTCCTGTTCAGCCATCGGCCTTCGCGAAGGGTCTCTCTCGTCGCGCTCGCGTGCCTATTACCTTACCGCTACGCAAGCACCCACACACAAATGCACACTGAAACTGTCTATCGAGAACAATGGAAACCGGGAGCTCTACGTAATTACCGGATAGTTCGCCCGTTCAGCTTGTCAAGGACTAGTATCTTCTTTGCTTGTTTCTCGGTCTCATTCCTTTCCCCTCATGTTGCATCGTATTGCGGAGCTTTGTGTCGTCCTACATGGCTTGTGTACACGAAAGACCACCATCATGTTTCAAATGCAAGCAAGACACGAGTTGAAATAAAAAATGGTGTCGTTAGTTTAAAACAATATGTTTTTGCTTTTAAGACCTCCCGATTATTCTAGAGCTTCTCCTTTATTTTCGGCTCAATAATAATCATGCTCTGCAAACTGCATAGTTGTTCTGGATTTCTTAGGGGGCAGCATAAAAGTTGTTGTAAAGGAGCTCTCGTCAGTCCTGTATCATGACCATACATCAGTACCCTCACATTAATACGAAAGCTTTCCTTCGCAATGTGCTGTGTATACCAAGAAAATTTCTTGAAACTATTCAGTCTATTGTCTCAGGAAAATGGCGTCGCGAGCAATTATTATTCAGCAACCGAGATCTAATTGTTCCGCGGCCACGCCAGTGAGCTCCACTTGAATGCGCGAAGTGCTTGTGTACCGTAGCGTTTATGACTATATATATACACAAGGGCAGCGCGGGGGTGAAAAGTGTACGACCCCGTTGCATTACCACGGGTGCATAAGATGCCAAGGAACTTTCAGACGAGAAGAGCCCACCGGCGAATGAGAAAAGACGTTACAACATCCCCGGCTAAGATAGAGAGTGAGAGAGAGAGAGAGAGAAAAGGAGAAATAGAGAGAGAGAGAGTGAGAGAGACTTCAACTATTCTCAACTGTGTACACCCTTATACCAACATTTCATTCTATATAGTATACAAATTTTCTTAACGCAAACAAACTACTTGATAGCTCGCGAGATGGTGAACGAGCGACCTTACGCTGAGCTTGGACTTTCCAAGTGTGTTGGTCTACTATGTTATGTACATTTTACTGCTTTACAAAGTATGTATAGCTTTACGTTCTCTAAAATAGTAGTAACAAGCTTTGGGGTTCAAGCGGAGTCTCACATATAGTATAAGACGAATAGAACGTTCACCGTCTTCCATACCTCTCACTGACGCTTTGTAATAGCTAACGAAAATGTTCAAACTATGCAAAGATGAAAAAGAATTATACAGGCCAGGGCTCAGACTCGCAATGGCTAAATGTATAAATATTGTTAGCTATATACAAGCGTTCATTCAAATGCTAATTCTTAGTTCTCGCTGTATGAGAAGATCAGGTAAAAGCATTAACACGATGATGCATCCCTAAAATAAAGATTTTACACGACATACATTGCAACGTAATGGCAGGAAAACGCGTAGCATTCGTACATAGTGTAGCGGTTACTCGATCCCTTGTCCCTCTCCGAGAAATTTCTCTAGATGGTCTACTTCGCCAATGTACAACCGGACGGTCGTTTGCATTTCATTGCTCTCCGAGCTCTCATAGTCATACCCTTGTGAACGGAGAAACTTTATACTATAAGTTTGAATATTGTACGAACGAGAGAATATCATGTAGTACAACAAATGCATTATGAGGCATCGAAATGGACAGGTAAAAAAAAAATGGCAATTTGTTCACGAAAAAAAATTCTTTCCAGCGGGGAATCGAGCCCCGGTCTCTTGCGTGACAAGCCTTTCATTCAGTCCGTCAAAGACCCAATGAAAAATATTACACAAATATGTATCGCAATCAAAAAAAAGTTTTTGTTTTATTGCAAACAATCATTTACGTACAGAGACATTTTTTAAAGCTGCTTCATTTTTTTTTTATTCTTCTAACCCTCGTCGCAAATTTATTATTGTTATCGAGTTGTGGAAAGTTATAATATGGAAGGAATCTAAGTTTCATTGAACGATTGTTACTATTTCGAATTGAATTACATTGTTTTTTTTTTTTTTTTTTTAATAACTCAGTTAACCAAGAAACCTCCAAATATTAAATGACAACTTTGCAATTATATATATTTATCGCATTGATGTGAAACATAAAAATCAACAGTATTCATTTCAATTTTGGTATACATTTTTTTTTAAATTTATGTAATTTAAATAAAAATATTAAATTAAAAAAAAAAAATTGTTGCATCGGCCGGGAATCGAACCCGGGCCGCCCGCGTGGCAGGCGAGCATTCTACCACTGAACCACCGATGCTTATATTTTCAGAGCACATAGACTACGCTCAGATTGTAATAATCTGGACCGCGTTGCTGTTTCTGGGAAATATTTTTTTCAAGACTTATTGATGTTTATTAGACACAATATTACCTTGACTTCTTGATCTCTATTTTTATCTAAATAGTAATTTTTATCATTTTGACCGATGTGAGGTGATTTTTAAACGTAATTTCAGATACCTTTAATGTCCAATTTTATAAAAAAAATACTTAGTGTTCACAAACACTTTCGCTTTCAGCCATATGAAACGTACATTCTTTGTTATCTTTGAGAAATATTATCCTACATACTTTTTACTATCACTTTACCGATAGAATTAATTGTACAAACTGTATAGAAGACTAAAAAAAGAAACAAAAGAAAGGCAGGTGAGGGGATAATATTGAAAGCGAGTCTCTCGCAGGAAGTGTAAAGACGTTGTGTACAGCAGCTCGCTTCTCTCGTAGTATCTAATTACCGCGGTACAAGTATAACGGAAATACAATATGCACTCGATGCAACGGTATCCCTCGTATGATACGTGTCATGTGTATCTTAACATATACTATTCTTGTATCGTTATTCTGTCATTGAGGTTCTATTACATGACATTAACAATTATTGAGGAAAGCTTTGCTAATCTCAAAAGTCTCTGCGTTAGAGCTTTTTTTTTTAAGAATACAAGTCACCGTATTCTCACGATATTTCAGTGAAACGTTCGAGCTGTGGAAAGGACGAGGATCCAGAAGTATTAAAGTCTAGACATCCGGTTGCACCCAAGAGTCAACGCACCTGGGTTCTAGCGGCGCCTTTTATTTTTCGATATATATATATATATATATTTCATTTACAATCCCCATTCTTGTTCCCTCATTTTCGAGAACTGCGCTCAAACGATCATCGAGAAATGGCAAACTTTAATCATGTTGAGCGAACTCTTCTTTTCTTTCTTCGCGCTCGTTACCGCATGGACTGCAATCATTTATATACCGCTGTGATTCCGCCTTACGACTAAAACCGCGAGGGGCAATAGAGGCCTATACAATACAGTCAGCATCTTTTGACTCGAAGGTCTCTACAGAAAAAAAAAATCAACAAGCACGAACGCTACACCGAACTCAACATACCTGCGATCCTCGATGTCTCTTCTGGAAAGATGCAACGTGAAGACGCCCGAGACATCGGGGCCCTATTCGAGTTGAGAACAGAGGAAACATGCTACACTCCACACAAAGAAAGAAGTCAAAAGCGAGAAATAGAGGGAGAGAAGGGAACGCATACTAGTAACTATGCTCATACATGTATACACACATGACTTATATCTGCCATAGGGAAAATGTCTGTCGGGCGGTCCGTTTCAACGTGGAACCCGTTCTTGTCTGTTCACCAACAACAGTCACGATAAACACTCGGGGACTGAAGAATAAATCGAACATAATGAAAGTGACATGGGGCAAAAAGAGACGACTGACCACAACACGGCTTGCGGGTTCATCTCTGCAGCCATGTATTGCTTGGCCTGAACAGGGAAGGGATATTGTGATATCGAAGAATCTTCGCGAAGACAAACAACTTTTCTTGGTCATCTTTATGAGAGCAGGGGCAGTGAGGAGGGACAAAATCTAAACTTCGTTTCTTTTATTGTAAAATAAATGATGAATTTTCGTTATTTAGATCGGTGATAGTCAAAGAAAAAAGTTTCGTACTATAATTGAATTGCGATCTCTCGAAAAGTTGTGAAAACAGCGTGTGTTCATATCGGATAATCGTGTAAAAAGGACGAATTACGCTGCAAAAACATTTCTTTATCAAGGCAATCCGATGTTTATCATATTGTTGATGTAACTGAATTTTCATCAATATTATTCCGACAAAACGTCTGCTTTCCATAATCAAATCCTTTGTTAGGTCAAACTTTATTTCAGTTGATTAAACCCAACCTATTTTCTTTGATTTGACTCTACGTTTGTGAATAAATCTTTAAAGCCGGGATCGTGCACTGTTCTTTGTAATTATATAAATACAGTCAGAAGTCGGGATAGTAAATTGTAGAATAGTGTTACGAGCATAATTTGCGTTCGATCGGAGTTATTTTTCAAATGCTGTGCCATGAGAGTTTGTTTTTCACAAATACTGTTAGTATCTGTGATTTAAGCAGTAAAGGCCAATGAATGTAGGGTTTATAACATCTAAACATGGAAAATTTACGGAGAATTCTACTGTAGTGAAGCCATGCTGAATGCATCTACTTGAGCAAAGATCCACGAGAACTGTGTTGTGGCTGATACGGACTATGGGTTCAGTGTACACGAAAAGTCTTCTCAGGTTTGTAAACAAGAAGTCAAGGACCGACGAAGCGAGGGCGAGAGATGGCGCGGGCGCGTCTGCATATACTTCGTCTTCCTTTTTTTTCTATCCCCTTTTCTACCTCGCCGGTCCTTGTTCTTCCTTTTCTTTTTACTCGCTTTTTTCTCCACTCTTACTGTCCTCAATACTCCGTAGTTTTGAGAATATCCTTCTCCCGCAGCTCATTCCCCAGTACATCTTACGCTATGTACTTCGAACATTGAGAGCAAGAACAAAGCTCAAATGTGGGGATTTCTTCCATATCCCCAGAGAAAATACCAGAGATCCTCTTTCGAGCGGGTTCTGTAGTCTACAGAGACTGAATCGAAGTTCATCGAGTTTACTGCATAGTTCTCTTTCGATTCTGCTTTTTGGTATATACGCGAAAGCCCCCGGCGCTGTCCTCTACACACACACGAACTGTTTATTGGGAAATGAATATTCCGGTATTTATTTTCGTGACCTCTTCTTTGTTATATATAAAAAGTTTGCGAATCCTCACCAGCTTTCGTTGCAGAGATATCTATTACCAAACAAGAGGTATTTCTCTGGTCTCATAATCTTCCCTCCATCCATCTCATTTTATTCAACTTTTTTGAAACAAAGATTTGAAAAAGCATAATGATCACCGACGGCTTGATCGCTTGGCCTTAAAGACTGCTTCTTCAATTCGCGGTCCTGCGAAACGAGAAACTTATATAACTACATCAGTAGTGAATTCAGGTGGGTATTTTGATTCCAAATAGACTCGATATCGGGAGACCCCACATCGGAGACACTCAGAATTCCATCCGATGCTTTCTTAAATTCACTTGGATCGCGGAAATACGATTATAAGAGAGAAGAAAATACTCGGGAAAACTGAACGAGAGGCGAGAGACACGTCGCGTAAATTTAATGCAATCAAGGAGGACAATAGCATCGTTCTCGCGTTGACTATTACTGCGGTGGATGAGTCCCTCCCTGCTCGTTTCCTATTTCTTTCCCTCAGTTTTCTTTTCTCCGTTGTTTTTTTTCCGTTTATTCGTCTTCTTCGGGAATATCTCGAGGGCGATCGATCGAGTTGTTTTCTGGGGTTTATTGCGGGCAATCCTTGTAACTTCAGCATCGACCTGCTTCACCGAAAAGATCAGGTTACACTATGGCTAGTACGGAGAATCTCTGATAACGACGTGGATGGAGAAATGAGAAGACGCGAAAGCGTGGAAGAATGAATAGCATCTCGCAAACGTCCTGGCTATATGGCAAGTGACGGGATCGATAAAGCGTCCTCAGATCTATTCTACCTATAGGGCGCTAACTAATGGAAGCATAGTGAGACGCCGGGAGGTGATGATCACATTAATTGATTCAATTACTGAAGCCTGGGATCGCTCTTTTGTTCGTTAGATGCTTCTCCGAGATAATTAATTCTTCGAGGTTGAATATAAGAAAATATGTACACAATTGGTATTATCGAGTTAGTATATTCACATTCCAACCTCCAAACTTGCAACATTTGCTTTTCCTCAGTGACCCATTAATGCATGAAGGAACAAAAAGAGGAAAGAAGGAAACGCAACAATTATCGGTATGATGATCTCCCATGGGTTTAGCGATTGGTTCGCACCGAAGAATCGGGGCTTTGGCCTGAATCGAAGTTGTATTAATCAAAAAACCAGTTGATATTATATATGGAATAAACGCTTCTTTTTGAAAGATTGAGCCACTTCACAATCGTATAAACTTTATTTATGAGCATCTACCAGCACTAGTTCGATAGATCGTCGTGGCCCCGATCCTACTCTTCGCCGTTCTTGGTAATCGCTCGCTATGAATAACTTATTCGACAAAAAACTCGTGCTGCGAGTACTGAGCGCAGACTATTGGGCGTCCAGAGCTTAGCACTTGGTTCGTTTTTACCCCTGGCTCGAACAGCCGGCAGGTGTGGAAGATCTCACGAAGGCCTGACAGTAGAGTTCATGGACACTCTGTCTTCGAGTTACAATTATTGTGTGAATTTATTTTTCGTTCTACATCGTATGGAGTCCTACACATATTTACGATTGTATGGACAAATAAATAACGTTTTCATTGTAACTAATTGAATGAAACCTGTTTGACGATGCAATCGAACGAGGCGATGTCAGGGTTCTTCAATACAAAAAGCAACAAGAAATTTCTTTGAAGGAACCAGGCAAGCTCTGATCAGACATGCCTGAATAGTAGAAAAAACATTTCTAAGCAGTTAAATTCTCCTAAGGATGCTTCTGTATGAAGATTCTAGTACATTGTGGAATTGGTTGTAGTGGAGTTGATTGTAGAATCCTGCGAGCATCGGGTATACGAAAATGTGTTTTATGTATCGTCTTTCCGATAGTTTAATTGAACTGCAATTCTGATGGAATTTTCGTCGAACGGAGCTGTATATGTGAGTTATTCGGATCGGCTTTTGGGAGTCAATCAATGCGCGGATTCATTTGATTCCGTAGTCAACTTAGACTATATATGCGCCAAATGTATAACAGGAAGAGACCGAAGTCAATCTGAAATCGTACAGCTTCATTAAGTCTCAAGGGTCAGCGTTTGGATTGCTTAGTAAACACTCATCCGTTAAAAATGGATTCGACACAAAACATTCAATGAACGCCGGTATAAAACCGTATGGTAATCCGACATTGACCACAGTCTGAATTTGAATTGAAGTCTGAAGCAATGGACGAAAAGGGTAAAAAAGAAATTTTGGATTCGCAACAAAAGGAACTCGTGTAGAGGATGGCTATAACCTTTGAGCGTATTGATTATTGATATGGATAGAATATTAAGGTGATCTAGAAGGCTTGCTAAGAACCACTCGGGCTAAAATGACATGACATCCATCACCTAGCACAGACAAAACAATTCAACTGTTGTACGCATTCGGGTGAGGTAGAAACAGTTGCAAGCAAAAAACCCTCGCGAAGAAGGGTTAGCTTTGAACGTAGGTACTGTAATGAGATACCAACAGGTGGCTCTTTGCACCTGATATTAACTCAATTTCATGAAACTTTCAATACAATCGTTCAGCGACGATCTTCCAGGTATTGTTTGAATTGGATTCGGCAACTTTTCAATGCCATTCCGATCGATGTACATCTCAAACACATATTTTAAAAGAGTTGAGTGCATTGGAATTTTGTACCAAGAAAAAAAATTACAGTAATAACTCTGACACCATATTAATGTATTGTTGAATCGCTTAGTTCCTACAGCGATCTGTGAAATATGATATAACTAACGTACTACGTCTAGCAAGATCTTGGAAACTCATTATTGTCGGTTTCTCTATATATTAGTTACGGAACACGCTGTTTCATTGCTTTGGTGTTGTGCGCGATGTGTTTATGGCTCGCAAAGTGAGAGTTATATACATTTTGCAAATGGCCAGGTGCGTTACCACCGATACCGGATACTTCAGACGTGTTCGAAACGTGTGAGCTGTTATACAGGCTGTTGGTTAGCTTAGAGTCTCGTTATTTAACGTTCCATGTGGGCGTACATATATAGGTTCGCGTGTATATCAACATATAAAAGTTAATCTTCACTCTTTCGTATAATTAACAATTACGTATAATTATTATTCAGATTTCGAAAGTACAAAATCGAGTAAAGACTGAAACAACAATATGTGAAAACGTGACGAACATGTAAGCATGATGATTAAGGGGACCGTATGGTCTAGAGCACGAAAATTTCACCTATTTTCACGATTTTTTTTTTGCCATAAAAAATTTAAAAATCGATGTTTTAACTTTTCGGGTTTATTACTACCTTTATTAAGTATACAAAAAAAATTTTTTTTAATTTTAAAAACAGTGTTTATTATCATATAATTGGCATTGAAGACGACCCTCTCGAAAAATCCGACCCGGACGGTGAAGATCGATTCGAGACTTCTACTCATCTGAAACACAAAATTCAAGAAGATTCTTAATCAGAAAGAGTGCAGTTATGGTCGGGACTAGAACAAATCGAAAAAATTAAAAATTGACAAAATGGCGCGCTTTTGAAAAAAAATTCGTAAAATCGGGTTTTTTTTTCACTAGTTTTTTAGTATAAACAATAAGAAATTATTTAAATAAAATTATGATTGTAGTTCCGACGATAGCCATACATGTTGTGAACAACATATCCAAATTTCAAGTGATTCGGTTGAATAGTTTTTTTGTTTTCACCTGCGCAGTGCCGAAAAAAGTCGTTTCGAGATAAATGAGTTTAAAGTTTGAGGTACAGATATTTTCAAAAATTGAGCAAATTTTGAATACTTACAGTTAATCCGCGATTCCGGCACCATATAGGATTCCTTCGGAACGTTCATAATTCAAGATTTCCTCACTCCTTTCATTTCTTCGAGCTGTCCGAGCCTCTTTGGAGTTGTCCGTGCTCCTACGGTTGGCGCTCGATACTCGCAGCTCGTCTCGGTTTTGCGCTAGTTGCTCCGCTTGTGGCCCGATTGTTATGCCCATGGTCTCCATTATTTTCAATAGGGATGCAAATCCTTCATTGAATATGCAAGCGGAAATGTGAGTGGCAATATCAATGATTTTTTTTCCGGCAAACAGATGTTTCGGCGCAAGGTGCCACACGCAAGCATTGAAACTTTCGTTATTGTTCTGCGTATTACTGCCAATACACCTTTCCAATAAAGTCTCTGCTGTCAATTCTTCATAAATTGGTTTTAATATCTCTTGTGCTTCATCGCACAGAGCAGGTGGGTGCTCGTAGGTGTCTAAAGTACCTGCAGCCTCACTTTGACGCCACTTGCACCACGATTCGGAACCTGGAGGACAGTACGAGTGTTGCGGATTTTCATCTGTTGAAATTTTGTGATAATATGCTGCCCATATTTCACTTCTCATCCCTTCAGTCGAATCTGAATTACGTCTAATTGCTAGACCGTAATAAGTTGACAGCTCTTGCAATAATTTATTCGTCAATTGTTGACGCTTCGGTGTTTTATTTATCGATTTCCGCTGTGTCTTTTTTCCCTCTTCTTTTTCTGTCAATTTCTTTGTTGCTTTCTTTATTTGTGCATGTTTTTTTTTCGCATCAACAGCACGTTTGTACAAACGTTTTTTAACATGCAAAACACATTCTTTTTTGCAAACTAAAAAATCATCCCCGTAAGGCTTTGTGTCCAATAAGGCTTTGAACGTTTTCGTGTCGCCGTCTCCGATATAGTTCGCGTATTTTACGTTGTACAACTCTTCCGATCTCTTGAACATTTCCACGATGCCGTCTACCTCCATTTTGCCAGCACTTCCGGTATGATTTGCGTCACAGTGATCTTCATGCTCTCGATACCACGCTTCATATTCAATCGTATCCTCTTGGCCTTTCCATTGAGAGCAGGCTTGACATATACTGCATTTGACGACAACATCTAAAATTTTATTACTGTATTTCCCTATTAACGAGGCAATACCGAGAAGCGATGAGAATCCACGTTTCGCCCACGATCCATCACCAGACACAGAAAGTTCATCCGCGGGACGCCCAGCTTTTACATTCAACTCGACTTCTTCTTTCAATGCTCTTTGGAAAACGATTTTCGCGACGGCTTCAGCTGCAATTTTTATATTGTCCACGATGCCGTAATATGTACTCTTACAAATTCCTTGTCCAAGATCCATGAGACCGCAGAAATTTTTCAAGCCTTCAAATCCTACTCCAAGCATTCTCAGGGCGAGAACAAGTCGACGGTTGATTTCAAATGCCTTATCAATTAACGGCGAAGACAAAATAAAAGTTTCTTTACACTCACACTTCACAGAGAGTTTGAATCCTAGACCACGTTGTCCGTTTTTGCTAAAAGTGACCGCACCGTTACAATCTTTACACTTCAACAACTGTTGCAACGTTAAAAATATCATGCTGAATTGGATGATGCAATAATTGAAAGTAGGATTAACGTTTACTTCCAATTCCTCATTGCCTTTTAATTTTTTCGCAGACGTGCTCGTAAAATCAGTAGTATTTTCGATAGTGAATCGATTGCCCTTGAAATATCTTTTGCGACCTACAGAAGATGGTCGTCTAGAAGAGTCACGGCCTTGCTTTCTATCCATATTTTCTGATATTTTATTTCAAAATTTTCGATGTTGGTTCGTCAAAACGTAACGTTGTACTGATCAAGTCAGGGGAAAGCGAAATGACCGTTTCCCTCACAAATGTTCGACAATAGGTATATTTCGGGGAAGGGAAAAGTATATATAGGTATATAGTATGTACTATATACAGGTATATATTTTCGGAGAAGGATTGGGACAGCTGCTGCGCTCCGATTAGGTTACCGGTTAGCGCTAGACCCGTTAGGAGCGCGCGGACCGCTCTCTACCTGCGTTATGGGCTGTAGAAGCTGTAATATTGAGAATTTCCGCATGAAAATTTCACAGTATATTCTTGAGATACTATACTTTCGACATATCGAAAAAAAAAAAAATCGATTTTTTCAAATTTCTAGACCATACGGTCCCCTTAAGAGGTGCGATATAATAAAAAGGAAAAGACTAAACGGAGACGAAAGTTCAGGGCCAATTTTTCTCCGAGCCGATAGCCAAGTTGAGATAACCCAGCGACAACGATGCCTTCAGCTTGAGGATGTTCTCGTTTTTTCCGTATCTTTTGCTCTCCCTTTTTTCTGTTGTTCAACCGACAACTCGTATATATGTCTACGCATGTATGTGTATTTCATGTAACTGTATATATGCATATATAAGAGGGTCGCACAGAATGCACGACGTCCGCTCACGGGGGTTCAAGGTCGTCGAGTTTACGGATCGACGTGGAAAGGGTGAAAAGAAGGGAAGGGTTCGATGGCACTGATCTACCCTCCGAATTCTCCGGATCCTTCTGGCTATTTTCTGACTGGTCACTAATTTGGAAATACGTTAGAATATGGCAAGTGAAAGATACGAAATTTGAGAATACAAAAATAATTGCAGGAATTTACAATCGATATTACATTTATTGAATTGTAGAAGGTAAATAATTTTGAACGTGAAGATAACGCCAGAAATAAATACAGGTATATATGTGGCTTGGTTCAAAAGGCTTTTTATCTCTGTGCTTTTGTTTGGTACTAGAAGGGTCTAAGGCGTGGATTAATTTTTATAGCTTAGTCCTTTTTAGCACTAAACAAAAGAATTAATTATGATTTAGTTACTCGCTTTGTCCCGACGCAATGATATATATGTGTTTGTATATGTGGAAGTTTATAAAGGGTATAAAAGGTTAATATCGTAGTATGCAAGAAACAAAAAAAAATTGCAAAGGGCAGAGAGTCACATTGAGCTGTATCCTCATCCTCCATGTGTATTCCTATGTTGAGCAAGCCCTGCGTCTCCATAGCGACCGTATCGATTCCCGGAGCCTACGGGATACTATACCAAATGATCCACTGATAGAGAGAGAGAGAGAGAGAGAGAGAGAGAGAGAGAGAGAGAGAGAGAGAGAGAGAGAGAGAGAGAGAGAGAGAGAGAGAGAGAGGGAAAGAGAGAGTGAAAGGAGGAAAAGAGAGGCCGAAGGATGGTGAGCATGGTGGCTGGTGGATTATATCCCATGCCATTAATGTTAGTGTAGGCTCAGCGTTGTGGCTACCCAACGTCGCGTATCTGAGCAAAACTCGGAGAGATACTAAACGAGAGGGAGAGAAAAAGAGAAGAAAAAAGCCAGGCGGAGAAAGCGAGAAAGAGAGAGAGAGAGAGATAGATAGAAAACGCGCGAGCAAACTTCCGCGGATGAGTGCGAAAGGAAAAGGAATGAGGGAGGGTTGAAGTACCAAATTCGCTGGAGAATTCGAGGCAACGGGGGGGATATAGAACCATGATTACAAAACCCATCGAACCTCGTATCTCTCAAGCGCATTCGCGCGAAAACGAAATTCGCGTCGAATGCAGTTCCCAGAGATTTTCCCGCAGCTTAACAACACGACTTACCAATGAAATACGAATTATAATAAAAGTAAATAAAACTTTTTATTTATTTCTTCGCCATAAATTGATCAAATTTAAGGCACAAATTCAGCATTTGCTGTAAATAAGATCATAAAAAATGTTTTATTCACGAGGATGTCGCTGCGAAGATATTGACGATTTCTTGGGCATCGCCGGAAAGAAAGTCGACCGGTAGATTAAATTACACGGTCGACAGGTGCAGCGTGCCATTCAGACCTATCGGACATTCTATGTCAAATCACAGCCACCAACATTTTCAATTACAATTCTCCAATTTTTTTCATCTCTTGCTAATTGAAAAGTTTGTATTCTTCAGAAATATCTTTTATCTCCATCTTTTTCGTTTCGTAAATTCTTGTCACAATTTGACAATATTAATATCTGAAAAAATCTAATTTTGATTGACATATATATATCGAGAATAACATTCATATATCATATTATTTTTTTATCACTAGGAATTGAGCAGAAATCTCAAATAAATTATTGCATTTTACCGAGTTGAGACCGTTTGGGCTGGGGTTTGGAGTCCGAAACGGCATTTTTAAAATATGTATAGATGCATACATACAAATAAATACAAATGCACGAATAAAATAAAATTGAGTTGAGTTGTCGGCGTTAGCTAAACGATTTTGTCGTCTCTACAGTTCTCGTAAAAAGACACTTCGCTTTATACCTGTGTAAGAGTGTGTGTATATAAAATTGAGAAGAGGGGTTAGTGCTGATGCAGCTCTTACCATGGTGGAGTCGTATGAATTCGTATGTATATGTATATGTCGTCGGAAGCACGTCGTCCCCAGAGAATCCCAGGTGCAACGCGTCTGGCTCAATCGTCCAGACTAAACAAAGCTTTCATTCGAATTTGTTCCATCGATTTGCCTATCCCAGCCTGTGTTCTGCTTATAGCAAGAAGAGGCGAGAGAGAGAAAGAAAAACAAGCGACACTCATAAAGGAAATGGTAAATCCTCGTTATGGTGGTACAGCAAAATTAGTTAAAGCCTCTCTGAAAGACACAGAATGGAAAATAGAGGTTTTGATGCTTTTTTTTTAAGGTGTTACAATATTGAAGGTTTCTCTTGAGATTTTCTTTAAAGGTGTTACAATATCGAAGGGTTCTGATGAGATAAACAGATGCTTTTCGATGCAATCGTATAATCGTACTAGACCGCGTTATACTTGAGTCACGTAGGGCCTTAAATCGAACAATACAAGATTAAGATCGCGATTATTATGTAATGAAACTTGCGATTGTGGCATCCAGGATGGAAACGTTGATAATGAGAGTAAAGAAATCGTATATCATTTAGACAATGAAAAGAATTATGAGAATTCCACATACTTTGAATGAAAACGTGGTTTTGCCAAATTTAAGGCAGTTTTTGATAACGGTCACTATCGAGGGGTCACCACTACCCACTACAATGCGCGAGAAACGTTAAAACGTTCGGAAGTAAATCCTTACCCTATAATCTTTCTTCGGGTTCCGAGATTACGTGGCGTGATGTGAAGGAAGAAAGAGAGAAAGAGGGAAAGAGAAAGAACTATAAAGATTTCTGATGAGGAAGGAACGCACGAAACTGTTCCAACTGTAGAGGAAACAAACACGCGAAAGGTTTTGCATTTCGTCGACACCACGGTCTTTAGACTGTGGAAATATGCAGCGATAGCAGAAGCACTTAAAACCTACGTCAGATTATATACACAAAAATAAAATTCTCTATTAAGAAAAAAAAAGTTTGCTGAGTGTAGCGTGAAGCTGGTGGCATTTTCAAAATAAGGAGAAAAAGAAAGGTAGACATTTGAAACGAGAATTTTTAGCGAAACCGCAGCAGCGTCGTTATCGAGCATAGTGAACGACGCAATGTCTTCACAAACGTTATATACACGTATAAACTGGTACATAAACCGTACACTTGGTCGCTAAGGGCAGTCGTTAAGTTTTAAATGGAATTTCTCCCTCGGTATAGTTTTTTTCCTTCGAACCCCTGCTCCGGTTCGAGTCTTTTGCTCCACAGTATCGTTTTTTCCATTTTCTTTTAGAGCTTTTATTCGCACTCTGCGATGTTAAGATGGTAAAGAAAAATAGGAAAGAAAAAAGCCAAATTGAAAGGGCACTAAGAACATAGATTAATTGGTTGTGATAAGGAAAAAAGTGGCAAAACTTTCGTTAAACTAATGCCAATACATTGAAGTTCTCCGATTTTACCTCGTCCTCTTTTTGCACGTTTTTTTAATCTATTTAATATTTAGGACAGTGATAAATTCATGTCTTAACATTATTCTCACTAATGAATAATGTTATGAGCATATCGAATTACAACTTTGTGAGATTGATGATTTTCTCTTCAAAAGATTTACTTCGAAAGTGGTTGACCTGGATGTTTTTTGAGGTAATGTTAACCTTTTTCTGTACCTGAGAAGTGGACCTGTCGATATCGATAAATACGCGGCTGATGTGCGGTTCCGGTGGTCTTCGACTGTAAGCAGCAATATGCTTGCATCCATTATATGGATGAGTGACCGCTTAGTCATGCGCCGCTTCACATATCGATCGACAAGCTTGAAGCCACTTTTCCAAAGCTTTGGCGCCCTTATTTTGTCTTTATGGTATATACACGAACATTGATGGATCAATAAAAAAATGTCCTCGACTTGATCCCTTCGAGTTTCCTAATGGTTTCTTCTGTTTGAAAAACTGTGAGAATAGTTTCTCATTACCAAAAAAAAAAACCCCAAGACCCTAGATTGCGAGATAAAATTTCAAACAAAGGATCGAGAAGGCCTGGTTAATGTCCTCATTTCGAAGATCGTTAAACACGAACATTGGCGATGCTACGATGAAAGATTTGACAATAAAGTCTCAGTGATATTGCTCCCTTTTTTCGTCTTCCTTTCAAACTTATGCACTTTCTTTCTGCCTCTTTTTTCATCTTTCTCTCTTTTTCCCGCCACCAGTTTTCCACGTAATATTTGGAGCTAAGCGTAATCTTCGAAAGGTCGTGCCGCTCGAGGTGGAAGCTCGGAAACGACTATGGCGGGGTTCGAGAATTAAACGAGGAAGACGAGGAAAAATAAAATTTAAAAACTTCGTACCATCGGAACGTCTCCCTCTTTTTTCTTTCTCATTAAAAAAATATAGAAGGGTACTGAAGGAACCAGGAGAGATCACTGTGGAAAAGAAGGGTGGTTGGGAAAGGGAGTTGCGATGAAAGGTTGCCAAGGGTTTTCCTCGAAGCCCTCTTTGGTTTCGGCAGCAGGGGTAGATATTAATTAACGCTCGATGTTGTTCAGCTATATACTCTCCCTTTTTACGCTCGCTGCTCTATGTTGACAAGAATTGCGAGTCACAAAGAACTTTTTTTTTATCATTCATTCGTAATTAAATTACTACCGTCACTTTTGTTGAGAAATATCGTTATTGCCATCGTCGCAATATTATTTGACGTACTTTGAATTCGAAGTCAGCATTATTTTTCGTATACAAATATGGTAGTCTCACATAGCAACCGAAAAAAAATTACACGGTTAGCATTTGTATAGAGGGCCTCCAATTCGAAATATTAATCTAGGAAAAGGTTGAACGTACAATCCTTTTATGTTAATGTAGAGCCGTGACAGAGTCGTCACGTCAAGTATATATATATATATATATATATATATATATATATATATATATATATATATATATATATATATATATATATATATATATATATATATATATATATATATATTAGACTGGGCCAAAAAAAATGACTATTTTTTTTTTTGAAATGGCTATCGAGAATATCATTCAGGATGACAAAAAAAGAATTTCCTGAAAGTTTGAGCCCGTAATAAAATTTTTTAGAGGTCTATCATCGCTATTTTTTATTTTTATTCATGATCGGATGTTTGAAGTCAGAACTGCCAAAACATTAGAGTGAAAGAATTTCAATTATGCTTATTTCTATATAAAATCGAATTCCCTACAAAAAAGTTCTGATTGAAAATTTTCGCCAGACAAGCGGTTTCCGAGTAATTGAGCTTAATAAATCGGTATGTTTTTTCGATTTGACCTTTTTACTTTGGGATTTTGTAACTAACGAATCAATGAATTTCCAAAAAAAGGTAATAACGGATTCTTAAAGGAAATTTTGTTTCCTACAAAAAAGGTCTCTTAATATTTTAGCTTAAATTTACTCCTTCAAAAGTTATTCACGATTAAAATCGAAGAAAAAATGTAAATCTCAAGTTTTTCGCTCTTAATTCCATTCTTTTCACTTAACGCAACAAATTGACTTTTTCTATCATAATTAATCATTATTCGTAATAAATCTCTGAATGTTTATCATCGTTCCTAGAATTTTATTACAAAAATATATAAATTTCACAATAAATTTAAATTTATTTTTGCTTTTCTAATCATTTCTCAACGATAACATAGTTCTACTGTCTCAAAATAATTTTTGAGTGAACAATTATTTAGTTTTACTGTTGAAAATTATTTATCTCTTATATTTTATACATTTGTGAATTATTATATTTACTAATATACACGAATTCGCATAGATAAATAAAACGAAAAACGAAGAGCAACTTCAGTACTTACTACTAGTCATTAGTGAGAATCGAAAAAAGTACCCGAACTGCAATAAAAACACCTTAATATAATGAGATGTTATTATTAGTAGTTGATTATGATTGTTAAACTATAAAATCCTATAGATTTATTATGAAATATGAATTATAATTGTTATTATTAATTAAGTAGCCATAATCTGGTTTTTCATCCATATAAATGTATAGAATATTATGAATAAATCGTTTTTAATAGAGAAACTGAATAATTATTTACTTAAAAATTATTTTGAGACAGTAGAACTATGTTATTGTTGGGAAATGATCAGAAAAGCAAGAAGAAATTTAAATTTATTGTGAAATTTATATATTTTTGTAATAAAATTCTTAGAACAATGATAAACATTGAGAGATTTATTACGAATAATGATTAATTATGATCGAAAAAGTCAATTTGTTCCGTTAAGTGAAAAAAATGGAGTTAAGAACGAAAAACTTGAGATTTCCATTTTTTCTTCGATTTTAATCGTGAATAACTTTTGAAGGAGTAAATTAAGGCTAAAATATTAAGAGACCTTTTTTGTAGGAAATAAAATTTCCTTTAAGAATCCGTCATTACCTATTTTGGAAACTCATTGATTCGTTAGTTACAAAATCCCAAAGTAAAAAGGTTAAATGGAAAAAACATACCGATTTATTAAGCTCAATTACTCGGAAACCGCTTGTCTGGCGAAAATTTTTAATCAGACCTTTTTTGTAGGGAATTCGATTTTATATAGAAATAAGTATAATTGAAATTCTTTCACTCTAATGTTTTGGCAGTTCTGACGTCAAACATCCGATCATGAGTAAAAATAAAAAATAGCGATGATAGACCTCTAAAAAATTTTATTACGGGCTCAAACTTTCAGGAAATTCTTTTTTTGTCATCCTGAATGATATTCTCGATAGCCATTTCAAAAAAAAAAATAGTCATTTTTTTTGGCCCAGTCTAATATATATATATATATATATATATATATATAACATCAAAAGACTCAACGCCTATCGATACAAGAGAATTGGCCCTTCTCGCGGTTACTATTAAACTGCAACTGAACGTCACGCCAAAACGCGTCGACTAATCGAACATTTAATGCGATTTACTACAGCAGCAACGAATCTTTTGGTTACTGGAATCGGTCGTATTAGTCTTTCTATTAAGTTCATTGCCCCCACCTCAAAATCCTGTTGCGTGCACTGCGGATTGACAAATGTACACGCATCCCTGCGCGGTCTCGAGACTCTAATTGGCGAACATGAAAGAAACCGCAAGTTCTCGTAATTGAGGGCACATTTTGCAGTTTAAGAATTGCAGAAATCATGATAATAACACACATTCAAATAAAAAATTTGCGCACAATTGTTCGTGCTAGTATAGTTGGAAAAAAAATGTTATTATATGTACCGAAGATCTTTTGTGATGCCAATAAAAAATTAAAATCGTTCAAGAAGTTTCGGATTCTCTCTGTACGGTTAGCTTCGAAATAATCTCTTGTCCGTGCGTCAATTCAGTTGAGGCTGCGAAAAGGCCTCGATCAGGATTCCCTAACTTAGTTAGGGCCCTTGTGTGGAAACCCACACTGAGAAAAGAATTTTGTGGAATCCACAAAATTTTTGTTGAATCAACAAATCCTGAGGACATAAGGGGCGAACAAAACATTCAGTTCATGATACAACATATTTCAGTTGTTTCAAATGATAAAAAACAGTGAATCGAACTAAATATTTTGTTTTCCTGACTGAATATTTATTTAAATCAAATGATTATTTAATTAAGTCGAATGATTATTTATTTGATTCAAATAAGCAATGCATATATATTTTAAACAATTTGATATTATTTTTTTTTGTTTGATATCCAAATATGCAAATTGAACCTCTTACAATTCGAAAATGTGTATTCTACTAGTTTCTCATCAATCTTGATGAGAAATCAGTTGACCATGGGAGTCATTAGACTCCGATGAATTTTTCACGGGAATGTAACCCGTGGCAGTAAACATTCGTTACCTAATTGTGGATCAGAATCGGTTGGAACGTCTCATCTTACTGGACTTCCGCAATTTAAATCCGTCCAGAGGCCACTGTGCATGTGAGAAGAGCCTCAGCACTTTGCGCCACGCCGTGATCGGACCAATCAGCTATTGGAACGTTCGTTAATTCTTTCGATAACCCATTTAGTTACGATAATGTCAAAACGTGTTCACACAACAAAACCTAGTTTGTTGGAATAGTTTAGTATCTCTAACCAATTATTGTGTCCATGAGACCATATGATTCAATTCACACGACTAAAAATTTAGTTGAACGGAACGTACGGATATTTTTTTTTAATTTGTTGATTCAATCATATATTTAGTCGACCAAATCCAGATTTAGTTGTTTCAACAGCTTTAATTAGTTAAAATAATGTCGTAGTGTGTTGATGCAACTAAACGGATACAACCAAATATTTTGATTGTTTCAACCACTTAATTTGTTGGTTGAACTAAATATGGGCTTACTATGACATTATTTTTGTTGAATCAACAAAATTGTAGCGAAGAAAATGAAATCTGTTGATGCAACAAATTCCTTTTCTCAGTGCATACTGGCCCCTGAAAGAGCGGTCACGCTTTTTAAACCAGAGCCTTTAAAGGCAAATAAGTCGGGGTCTTTATCACTAGCCCAATCGGAGCCCTATCAAAAATTGAACATTAAAAAAATATTTATTTTGTAATTAAAATTTAATTTCCGATCATATTTGGTCATATTGCACTATTTCCATTACTCCTGACATTAATTTAGGCAGAAAAATTTTCCTACCTACACCGGGATTCGATCCTACTTATTTACGTTTCTGTAGACACAATCGCATACGCAAGCTACCATTACAGAATATTCCAATAAATAATTCAGAATCTCTATATCGTCAAGCAAAAAAGTTTAAATAACCCGTTAATAAAAACAATGAAATGAAGTAAATTCAATATAAAATATAATAATAATTTTTGACTATTAAATAATTCTTTAAAATTATCAATATAAAGAAAAAAACATTCAAATTCTTAATATATATCGAGACTCGACTTAGGTTTGATACAATATTTCTCATTATTTGAATAGCCCAGCTTAGGTCCTCAATGGGCTATTTTCAGAGTGCCATGTTTTGGATCATCAAGACTCCGATATTTTCTCCTTATCGGCACCCGACTTGGTTCTGTCATGATATTTATGACAATTCCTTGGAAAGGGGGCTACCCTAGTGAAGTCTGACTAGGTCCGCAATGGGTTGTCTTAAAAGTGTCATATTTTAAATAATTCTAGCGTCCCTGACATTGCCCTGTCGGGGCCTAACCTGGCCGTGTTGTGGCAATGTGCGTTAAGGTATCCATGCCCAAGCCCTTCAAGGTCCCGATTTACGTTAGGGCTGCCCTGACAATTTGACGCACCGGTAACGATTCCAAATGAGCGGCAAAAGTCTGTCTACAAAGGAACCAGAACATTGGCATAGCAACTCTGCTAATTAGATAACGCTTGTTCGCTAATTAGTATATATGGGGCGTTCCACGCCAAATCGGCCACTTTTCAAATTCGTATCTTTTATTGTTTTGATTTTTTTTTCTCTAATAGAGCTCATTGAAAGGAATTCGTCTGATTTTTTTCAAATTTTTATATCAACACGTTAATCGGAAACGAATTTTAGAAAAATTTTCCGATTTTTTTCTTCAGATATTAATAACTGGCTTAAAAATGCAGTAAACCTAATGAATGAGGGATCAAAATTTTAGTTTTAAAACGTACTTTCGTTTGAGAATATGCAGTAAATTATCAAAACATTACAGGAATCAATTTTTTCAATTCTAAGCATGAAATGTTTTTTCCTACATAGTTAGCCCCCTTCGATTTTGCTGTTAATTTTTTATAAACAAATATTACTTTTTTGAGGAATTTTAAGCCTAGTGTGATTGTGGGAAAATCGTCTGTTGTATATTTTTATAATTGAAATATAGATTTTTTTTTACAATCAATTATCTATATCTCCCTGAAAAATCGAACAAAGCGAATCGTTTAGGGGGTCAAAATTTTTGTTCTAAAATGTACTTTTGTTTAAAAATATGTGAATAATTATTCCAAGTTTACATCACCTGGTTTTTCCAATTCTAAGATAAAATAAATTTTTTTCATAGCGCTTGTACTAATTAATTAGTTTCTTTAATGCTCATATGGAAGCATGATTCATTTAATGAATTTTAAGCTAAGTAGGAACGTGTGAAAATATCTAGTACTATTTTTTAAATTGTCAATGTTATTAAAGATTTTTGTTGTTGATTAAACTAATATTTCCCCACAATCAGACTAGTCCTAAAATGCATTAAATGAATAATAGTTTGCTATAAGAATTTAACAGCATAATCAAAAGGGACTAAAACTGCAGGAAAAAACATTTCTTGCTTGTAATTAAAAAGTTGATTTATGTAATCTTTAAATAATTGTTGATATATTTTTAAACGAAAGCACCTGTTAAAACGAAAAATTTGACCCCCTTATCCATTTGGTTTGTATGATTTTTCAGGGATTTGTGCATTAATAGTAAGAAAAATTCACAATTTAATTATAAAAAATACAATTAACGATTTTCCTATCATCAAACTCGGCTTAAAAGTCATTAAAAAAATTATAGTTTTTGATAAAAATTAAACAGCAAAATCGAAGGGGGCTAACACTGTGGAAAATAACATTTCTCGCTTAGAATTGGAAAAAATTGTTGTATTTAATATTTTGATGAATTCCTACATATTCTTATACGAAAGTACGTTTTAAAACTAAAATTTTGACTCCTCATCCATTCGGTTTACTGCATTTTTGAGAGAGTTATTGATATTTGAAGACAAAAATCGGAAATTTTTTTAAAAATTCATTTCCGATGAACGCGTTAAGATAAAAATTTCAAAAAAATCAGATGAGTTGCTTTCAATGAGCTCCATTAGAGAAAAAAAAAATCAACACAATAAAAAATGCGTATTTCAAAAGTAGTCGATTTGGCGTGGAATACCTCATATACGCTCCTTTGAGTTGTGCCGGCTTGCACCAAATTTTACAAAATATATCTTGAAATTTTCTCGTTTTTGTACATGCGTTGCCATTGTTAGTCAATTTCCTTTGTGATTGAAACGTTCACTTGCCTATAAAACCGCTCTGTTAAACGATGAAATATATTAAGTTTACAAAAAAGAAATAATTCGAATCCTCAAAATCATGAATTGTGGAAAGTGATAAATTAAACGTTTCGACTAATTTAGATAATTTTATGATAATTTGTGTACAGAAGAAAAGTTAAAAATGAATTATATCACAAACATAAATCCGCCATTCTATTTTTTTATATATTCCTGAACTTCTTCGTAAAGTAACGTAAAGATACTTATATTTTTTCCATACCCAGGTGTTATAAATTTTAAAAACGTTGCAATATTCATTGAAGAAAAAGAGAAATATAATCTTGAAGAACGTTGTTGCCCTCGGCTATGAGAAAAGATTCTCTAGGGTTACCGGTGGACCAAGCAACTGGGCCACAGTGACGTACGCTCGAGTTGCAGAACATCTGAGAGTTTCTGGGGCTCTCGTTGAGCACATACATTCACATTTATCTACTGTATATTTACGAGGCCCCTCGGAAATCTCGTTTTTCCGTATGTGCATTTCACGTTTTACATCCCACGTTAAATTTCTTATGCGAGTATTCGTCTGGGTTAAATAAAAAGCGAAGAGTTCTCATTGGTTTATAGCCCTCTTTGGAGGACCATTCTCGTTCGTATATGAAAAATCGCGTCCGAGATTCATAGTGTACGTAGATCATAAAATTTTGAAGAGAAAAGTAATTACCCATATTTCTCTCAGACGAATCGCCATTGAAATAATCGTTAATTAGTAATAGCCAATGAGATTCGCAAGGGAGAGAGAATGTAGGGAGTAGCGATCGCCGCGCTTCACCGTTTTACTATATTTATTTTAACCCACGCACCTCATTGGCTATCACTAATTCCTGAATATGTTAACGACTATTCGTCGAAGATAAAAATGCATAAGGATTTTTTTCATTAGAATTTCGGATTCTATCGACTTGATAAAGCTTAGGCGCGAGTTTTGTGACGACCACTATGCACAGCTGTACGGAGGGAGGTCTCCTCGTTCAAGTCCCGGGGATTGAATTTTATCGATCGTCGTGTTGAAGCGGTTCTCTCTCGGCCTCTCACTGACTCTCGTCGACTCGTATAGTCGGCTCGTTTCGTACTCGCTCGACAGAACCCGACCTAAATACCAGCCTCTAGGGAGAATCCTAGTTTCTCATAGGTTCGCCGGAAGCGCGTTATGAATACTCTAGGCGATGATCCGTGAGCGCTTCGCGCGAGGTCCTGAGGATCGGTTAACAAGCATCCCTTAACGCTGAAACTTTGTTAGTCTCTTATGAGAATTGCTCTCGTATTTACATCACACATTATAAAAAAAAAAATCACTTTCACGAAATTTTTTAATCAATTTGATCGAATAAAGTATTTATTAAGTATTTGGTAAAGTATTTATCATATACTTTATATTTTAATAATACAAAACTTTAATTGAAGCTATAACGACGAAGAAAACGAACGAGATAAACTGTAAAGTAAAAAAAGCCCAGCAAACACACTTGGATTATTTTCGCAAATTTTATGTAAACTTTACATAAACTCGTAACTTTAATGTAAAAGTTACAGAAATTATCCAAATTGTGTTTGCTGGGAGGGATAGTGGCAGAAATACTTTCATCTTTTGTCTGTTGCGAAGTGGATAAGACGCAGAACTGCCCGACAGATCTTTTCAGAGGGTGTCGTGTATCGGGTTTTCAATCCACATATGTTCACATGTAAAGTTGTATGTATCTATACATTGAAGCAATGTTTTGTGTATATAAACGGGAGGGAAACTGGAATAATGCATAACAAGGTTGAGGGATAGAAGATGCAGGTTTCTAGAGCTATGGAGGTCAAATTGCTCTCCCTCATGTCCACGAGACCATCGTGAAAGGGAGTCTAAGAATTTCTCATCAAAACCCTCGCACCAAGCCAAACTCTATCCGCATAACTTTCATTTTGCTTTTGCTATCACACTCTTTGAGATTCTCTAGGGTTTTGCACTGTATGCCGTAAGGAATCCCGAAAAACTATACCTTCTCCTGTAGCTTTTCGCTATTATCTGAGTGATCGGTTAAGAAATCAATTTCTTTGAAAAGTTCTATGAAAATCTGATATTAAAAAATGGAAGAAATAGTTTTTTTTTCTGATTTCCTCGAGATCGCAATTTTTAACAAAATGACGGTACTTTAAAGGTAAAATAAAACGATCGCCCTTCTCCGGGCCCGATTTTCGAAAACCCACCAAAAAACCCAAAATTTCAAGTAGTCACAACTGGGTGGGGAATGTAGAGAAATTCACGGTTTTCGAAAAGGATTTTGGGAGGCTTTAGCGATGGTTTGGGGATTTAAACCCCATATTACAATCGAGACTGCAATTGCAGTTTATATCGTCGTTGTTAGAATTATTGTTGTAATGAAATTTGGACAAAGCCTGGGGCCATATGTAAGCGCATATACATATGTATATGTTTTTTGTAATTTTTCAAGAAATTCTTTTTTTCTCACTGCATTCAACGAAGTGTAGTGTTTTACATCATACATACATTCCCATTTGCTGCGCCGACAATTCTTTTCGCTGCACATATTCCACGTGCTTTTTTTTCATCCCTCGGTTCGTAAACTCCGGCTTAATATAAATGGTAATTTGACGTCATTTTGTTCCCTCACGGATTCTAGGCTCGTCAATCCTCTTTCATACACCACGGGAACGTCGGTGTCTGAAAAACTATTGTGCGTCTACCTTGAGGACAGAAAAAGCGTTAAAATCAATTCAAATGCTTATCTGTTTTCAATTCTAATTTTTCGCATCATGTTTTTAAAGAAGAATACACTAAATTTGCATTAAAATTCGCGTACGAAATGAGAGTTGCTACAGACAAATCGTTATAGCTCAAGGTTTGTAAGAAATGAACAAACAACAATAATTCCATCACGAGATGTTCATCGACCGCATTCGAAGGCCGATATTTTTATTCATTAACCAAGCAATTTAAAGTCCGCGTATTGTAATTGAACTAATCATTTTTGTGATTATTACGTGAACTTTACAAACAGATTATATGATTGTTTTATTACTTATGTCAGTTCGTTCGTCGGGGTTTATATTTCATTCGATTTTTTAATGATTCAAAGAATATAGTCTCATATTATCGTACCACATATATGAAATAATCATTTGATCAAAGAGGAGCCGTCGGAACGCGCGTAAATATAATCACATACATATTTCCTACGTACATACAGTGCTTGCATCCAGATACGAAAGAAGAACGAACTCTTTATCTCATGAACTGACCACAGGCGATTTGTAGTACGAAATACGAAACGTTACGTAAAATACGGGTGCCCACATAAAGTCGGGTCATCTGTTTATGCATATATCTATGCATCTGTAATATTGTATGCTGTAGTCATGCGACAGAATGATTTGTTTCGAAGTGCAAGAGCGCCGCAGATGGTGGAGCAAAAGTTGCTGCGGGCAGGCCCCACATAAATACGACTCACCATTTTTTATCGTAGTTTTCATTTTTAATCTTGTTCAACTATCTTGTGGCTTTCAAACTTGTTTTGAGATCTTCTATCATGCTGTGGAAAAAAGACAATGAATCTCATTTGGAAAATGAGGATGAAGTACAACAATTAGTGTTTTCATTCAATAGTTCCTTTCGTCCAATTTTGGATGCAGAAATTTTCTGACCTTTACAGATTCTAAGATATTTGAAATCTTGATAATTGGTGCTTCAGCAGGTGTATGTTTACAATAATTAAATATTGAATTACAAAAGAAAGACTGTTAGAGTATGCATTAACGCTGAATCTGAACTGCCCAACTAGTCTCAATATCTAGACTTCGTGTCCGTATCTCTCGGGGATTCTATCAGTTACCTCTGGAGTATCTTCCTAATCCGTCTCACGCCCCAACGAATATGGGAGGGGAATCTGTAAGATATACCTCGGATATCCGGGGGATATTGGTGGTATAAGGGGGGTTGATTCTGGAGGAATAGTCCTCGGATTCCCGGCGGATATTGAGAGGTTTGATTCACCTCTTCCTTAATCGGTATACAGGTGGATTTCTCCATATTGGGGGATCGCAACAGATATTGATAATATCCCCAGAGGAACTTTGATACGGTTAACTGGTCATCTTTTACATCATTTTCTCAGTAAATCAGTGAGATGAAAGTTTCAGTTAGGAATTGAAACCAACGTGGATTTGATTTTCGGCTTAATTTAGTTAGAAATACAACATTGGATTTATCTCTTTATAAAGCTGGTTTATTTTCCCATGTTTTACACAAAAAATGATTATAAATAATTTACGAGAGTTTTACTCGAAGTGACGAGCATACGACGTGTGAAAGACACAGGACGAACTGTCTCGTGCAGTAGATCAACGAATGGCAGATTGCAGTGTGAAAATGATCAACATTAATAATTAAAGAATTTGGTAGTCGTGTGGTCCATTTGTATCACAATTCCGGTAGATAATTAAGCAAGTTTATTGGATCAGCGAGTAGTGGCCTTCGTTTTTTCGAGTTGATCACTTTTTTGGATTTCTTACCACGGTACCCATGAGTCAGTTCTGCAGACACACGATGTTCCTTCGCAGTGACCACCACCTCGGCCCATGCCGATGCACTTCAATGCACAGGCGGAGTGATTAGGTGTTACAACGCCCGAGGAGAATGAGAACAAGTCGCAGGTCAAACGCCTGCGCCTAATCATCGTATCGGTAGGGCCAACGTTGATGCCACCTGCCGAATCAACATCCTCGAGTCGAACTAACCATGAAGAAAATAACAGTGAGATAATGCTAGTTTTAAGAGTGGGATAAGCCACTTGTTAGCATTTCAGGTTGTAAAATATATGTTTCACTTTTATACGAACCCATTAGATTTTGGTGTTCAGTGTCGCTTCTATCGGGAATGACGAACGCTGAAGCGGAGGCGAATACAGCCAAAACGGCGAAAATAGCAACAAAGAACTTCATTGTTAAAATCTTCGGTATTTTTTTACTACTTCTGATGGTCTGTTGCTCTGTTCGATTGAACTCAAGATTCTAATGCTCAATCACCGATTTCCATGAGTTTAAATACTAGTTTTAAACAGGGATAATGTTCCCGTTTTTCCGGGTGTTCATCATTAAAAAACTATTGAGGAAAACTGCATTTAAAGAACGAGGAAAATTACAGTCAAAAATATCTATCTGCAAACCATTTTCAATATCGAAGATATTTTCTTAGAATTATACAAGTTCAAGTTTCGCTTCGTAATGATGAGCTGCGGTTTGCAAAACTGATAAGATAACATTATATAATTTCACAAGCTATTTGTACTGGTTAAATTTAATCTGGCATCAGCGTCTATATTGCACTTGACACAATTGTAATTGTATTTCATCGACAATAATGAAATGTTACCCGCTTCAGAATTCAGTATTTCGGTAAATCCGAAATAACTGTGAAACAAGCTAAATTTTTTTAATTTCAATTATTTACTAACTGCATTTCAATAATACACAATTGTAAACTTTATCTGCACTTCGAGTGTATCGCGTGTATCGTTCTTTGAATTTTTATATTTTATCTTAAATTCATGATACAAATAAGCCAGCGGAAAGATTCGCGTAACCTGAAAATAGCAAGGATGATTTGGGCATCCTCTTCAATTCTGCGAAGCATCATCCAGCTCACGTAGCAAACGGAAGTTGCTTTTGGCCGACATGATGGTAGCATCGTCCTTCCAAGTGTGCTTTTTTCGCCCTCGTTTCATGTGGAAAGCACACACAGTCACATATACACACACGTATTGTGTACCCTTTACTCCTTTTTCGCCGTATGTTCATGAGAACGTGACGATCATTCCCGATCAGGGCTTAAGAGCACCGGAGCAAATCTTACTCGTCTAACCTGGATTTTCTGGTAGACGATAGGAGAAGCGGAGAGGCAAAGATCAGATGTGAACTATCTTATGCGTCGACTCACCCGAGCCCCCTATTTTTTATCATGATATTGAAATTATCGGAGTGATTATTCGTGTGCATCTTTTCGAATATTTTTATCTTACCTATCAATGGACTTAAGAATTTATTGACTTGATCTTAAGTGCCTTTTAACAGTTGTCCTCAGTATGCCTTAATCTTAAATCACATTACGGCTTAATCCGCTTGAATATGATTCTGAATCAATCGTTCAAGTAAAAATTCCGTTTTCCAAGCTTCCATCGCAATTTATTATTAAAATGCAAATTCAACAAATGAAATGATGATAGTACTAATCAGAACAACGGAGACTAAAATATGGTTGGAAAACATGAACTTATGAAAGAGTCTAATTTTCGTGATGAAAGGGAGAAATGCGTTGCACAGGGACATAGAAAATATGGATGAACAGGAAGTAACTCTATATGTGGTGTACGCTTTTGAGAATCGCACGGACAAACGAGCTCGACAAATCCTCTTTCGTTCCGCCGGAAAGAACTGTACATACATAAATATGAGTAATACCTTTTCACATTGATCGTATTCAACACTGATTAATCTGCTAACTTTTTCCACATTTTCGTAAATTATCCTACACTCAGGGATTAAAACGATCAATAAAACCCGAGAAAAATAGCTCATGCGAAAATGTTTCTCCGAAAATACATCAAGAATTCAATATTAATTATTTGTAATTCGAAATATTCATGCTGAGTCCAGAAAAATCTTATACAAAAAATCATTTATCGAAAAATATTGAAGTTAAAAATTTTCATGAAATTATTACCGCGAGTGATGGATCTCGAGGAATAATAATAGAAATTACGTAAGGGACTTTAGGGAACTGACATAATGGTCATTGATCGATTTGCTGTTGAATTTCTTGTGTATGTGCACAAATATACGTAATCGTGGTCCATGTTTCGTCTCCGAGTGAACTGACCATTTGAGATAATCCTTTGGTTGCCTCGGCGGCTTTGTATATCGCTACGGAATTACATCGCATTTATATTATATGTATACATGTCTATGCACGGGTATGATTCTCCCTTCGCGACTTAGTCCCGTGTTTGATTCGCCTCCAACCACGAAACCACAGTTCCAGCGTATACGCAATGTGACGAGAATATAACTGGACAAAAAGGGGATGAAAGATTCGCACTGACAAAGAAAAAAAGACTCAATGGAATATAAGCGAGTCATAATCTCGATGAAATATATACGGATTGAGAACAGGCTCGTATGCACGAGGAGAGTTAAAAAAAAGTGTCGACAAACCGTTATCATATACAACCGAAATATTATTAGACCGTACATTAATTTGAGGAGAGAAAATCTCGACAATATACAGAGAAATGTTGAATTTTAATGTCTTTTATACTGTAAATGTAATTAATGAATATTAATTGCATATTAAATGCAAATAAAAATTGCATCAATTGAATATTAAATACAGTTAATGAATATTAATTACATTTAATTTGATTTATCGAAGAGTTTTTCGCAGAAGTTCGATCCGAAATGAAGAATGTCTGCATTAAAAATTCAGCTTATCTTTTATAATATTTTTGAAATGCTTTTTTCAGTTTTTGTTGGAATCCGAAATGAAGTTTTATCGAAGCTGATAACATTATAATTGAATTTCGAATATTGTATATACGTTTTGAATTTTCTATTTTCATTTCAATGAGGAATTCAGGTTCTAGAGTTCTGGTAGGTAAAGACAAGTAAATGGCAAATTAATTTAAATTGTAATTAACGAATATCCATGCTAATTCTGCTTCACAGGCATTAAATACTATAGAATACGCCTCTTTATTCTCCATTCCGATCTCCATTAAATCGCCACTCCCCAATGCCTCGCATCCTCCACCCTTTTCGGTTCTATTTTCTCTCCTTTTCATCCTTCCCCTGTCTTATTCAACGTTTCGCCCTTTTCGCGTTTTTCTTCGAAGCTTCGCGGAATATTTAACTCGTCGTCGTCTACTTCCGCCTCGGCACTGCAAATTGCCAGTTCCTTTTTCAAATGAATGGGAGATTATTGCCGGCAATCTTCGTGCCTGGCAACGTGTCCGCATCGATTCAGTCGAGCCTCGTTTTAAAAGAGAATCACTCATGCGTATATCGCTATCAAAAAGAGAGTAAAAAACAAATTTTCAATTTTCTTAAAAAAATTAGTCATGAAATATGCAAAAATAAAAAAGAAAAGATTGGAAACATTCGTGAGTGAATATCGCTACCAAAAAGAGAGTAAAAAACTGAAATTTTTAATTTAAAAAAAAAAGTCAGTTACGAAATATGCAAAAATAAAAAAAGAAAAAATTGGAAACATTCGCGAGTGAATATCAAAAAAAATCTACCGGTTGAGTTAGTTTTAAATTTATTCAATAGTAATTAAAACATTTTGAGAGATAAATATAAACAAAATATTAAAAATCAGAAAGAAAGAAAGAGATTGTAAAATAACAATCTCTCGTATAATAAATTTATACGTGGTTTTGGTATATTTTCATGCATTATTACAATCAGCATTTTATGTTATTTTCAGTCATTTTAAAATTTATGAAACTCAAGTCTTATAATTTGTTTTAACTGAATTTAAAAGGGTGAAAAATACAAAAAAATTGAAGGTTTCGATTTCATCGATGGTCAACGTTGCACAGAATAGCAAGTGATGAAATTTATCGCGTCTAGCCCTCTTTCCGGAGAGTTAGGCTTACTTATATACATATGTATATATATGTACTAAAAATACCTACACGTAGATCGTACGAACTAAATATATAACTATATACGGAAGGGCTCCTCTCGGTTAATAAATACGCGAACGTATACAGGGGTTATCCTCGCGAATTTTATCGCTCGTAAAACTTCGAGTTCTCGTTATCGTGGCAGTGCCCTTATATATAGGATGTCCGACGAGTTTTGCTCAAAATTTGTAGGGCAGATAAATTGTGTAATTTTGAAAAGAAAAATCTTTGGTCATTTTGTTCGTCGAAACACCGTTTATGAAAAATTAATTAATCTAGTGATGGACCATAAAAACAAGTAAATTCAGTATATAAATAAACCATGAGGAGAGAATGTCAAAAAAGAAATGAAAATAATGTTTTTTTAGAGACAAAATAGCTGACATTAGTAAATAGTAAATAATATTTATAGAATAATCAAAATAATGATGAAGGTAATAATAATAATAATTATTAATAATAATAGTGATAGTAATAATAATAGGAATAATTATAATTATAAAAAAAAGTGATAATAATAATTTATATTATTTTTCTCATAATTCTGAATGTATAGGCGAGTGAATGTTTTTATTCTTAGTTGGTTAATCTTGTCACATCTCGTTGCATCCCGTCATTTCATGTCTGCTTCCTACTTTTTTATACACTAAATTTTTTACACATTTTTCCCTTGGTCTTTTCACCTCTTTTCTCATTCGTTTTGCTGATTCATTATGTATATTCACTCCTAACGAGCAACGAATAAATTTATACTCCATTTCTCGTTCGAATTCGAGATAAGGAATCGTTCTTAAGTATTTTTTTTCGACCGGGTGACCGCCCACATCAAATTTTATGATTCACTACACCGGGAAATGAAAAAAAAAAGAAAAAAAACGCACGAGGAAGAATGATTAGAATTAAACGAAGCGAAAGAACGAAATTGCAATCTCAAATTCTGAATGTGGCATATCGAGTGGATAAAATACTCGAGGGTATTTGGAGGTGAAAATTGGAGGATTGGGTCGACGTGGAAATTCCTATTGAAATCTCCTATAATCACCGGTCTAATCGAACCCTTCTTGTATTCATTGAACTGCGTGCTTTTTTTATGTAAAAAGTACTTTGGTGGGATTTGAGCTTCAACTCTTAGAAAATTATTATCGTTTTATTTTTTCAAACTGATCATTAGTTGATTTTTTTCTTTGTTTTCTTTAATAACTTCACATTTCTAATTTCGTATTTCTCTAATAATTTTACTTATACTTTGCACACATTTACAATGAGAAAATAAATTTGGTGAATCAACAAAAGTTTTATTGATTCAACAAATTTATCTTCTCGGTATACATTCACAATTTACCATTTTACGATTTCATTTAAATAATTCCCGAAAAAAAATTGTATTTTATCTTTTATTATATTTTGTTTACAATATTTATATTTTCATTTAATTGATCTTTTTGGTTTCTAATTAAAGAAGTGTATTTTCAAAGTAAGTTTAGGATTCAGCCCTTCGAATTTTGTCAGATGGTTTGTTCGCTTCGAAATTTCAATTCCATACACGACCTTCTGTTTACGAACAAAACAAATACCTAGTTTCTCATCAGGGAGTCTAGAAACTTCGATTGAAAAGCAGCAGTGAAGTACGGGAGGGTCGCGGGGCGCGTAGATCCAAGAGACCGCAAGCTATCGACACGGTAATAGTGTTTATCGACGCACTCATTGAAATCGGATCTCACGCGATAGAAATTGCACATCCCCGTGACCGCACCCCGTCGTTTCTTTGCACGCAAATATTTGAGATTACGTGGGTCGATTTTCACTTTTGTGTTCGCGCAGCGAAGATAATACATTGAACTTCATTAACATGAAGAATTGTCAGGAAATCGCAAAACAACAACGAGTTTTAATGTTTATTTGGAATTTTTGAGTTTGAGACAAATTAGCATAAGGAATCAATTGAGTTTTGATTAATTTCAATCAGTAACTATATGGACATTATTTAGATTAATTATTACAATATATTTCATTATTATAATATTAAATGAATATATTAATTATTTTTATTCATTCGAAGTTGTTTTTGTTAATTATTGACAGAAATTTTGCTGGAGGGACTCCAAGAATTTAATGCCAATTTGCCTGAGGTTTTTTGTTTTGGTTATTTTTTTTTACTTTCAACGTTCTATTGAAACGAGGATTTGTATAATATTTTTGCAAAAATAGCGTGTAGAAAAATTTAATTTGCATGTATGCATTGTTGGTTTACTCACCGTGTTGTTTTTTCGCTGCTTCAATCCGAATTAACAGCAAAATATCCTCGTTGTGTCCATACACTCCCGGAAACTCGGACGAACCAGTGGAAATTATTTACATCACGAACCACCGAAAAAAAATTCGGTGGAAAAAGGGTGTGTTTTGTTGACGCTCTCAGGGAGTCTTCAAAAGAATGAATAAATCACGATTTCATTCATTCTTTTTCTTTTTCTCTTGTTTTTTGGGCTCTGGCTCTTTTTACTTTTTTCACCCTCAGGATTTTCCAGAATTCTCGTTCAATCGAGCTCTTTTTTCTTTTTCCTGTAAGGGCTGAATTCTTCCTGCTTCGCCGGTGCAAACTTGTACTTAAAAAAAATACAAGAAAAACCTGCAATTCAGCTACAACAAAAATTAATAGAAAACAATGAAAAACTCGGCCGGTATTTTTCATTCAGACTTCGCCCAAGGCGATCTAACAATTGTGGGAAATATTTTTTCGAATCAAGTATTTCATTTTTTTCTTTTGTGTTCTCAACTTCATGAAATTTATTTATTAAATTCTATTTCGTCGGTTTCATTCGAACAAATTGCGCAATTTTGGACGCCTGTTTTATTAGAAGTTAATAAATTTTGAACGAAATTTAAATCACCAAAAAAATTCATTTAATTTCCTTTGATCTACCGATAATAAAAAATGACACTCTTTTTCTAAATATTTTCCTCACTATATTTTCCATTTCACGTGAGCTAATAATTGAACAAACAGAGAAGTGTTATCAACTCTTAGTTTCCATGAGTTTTGCAAAATATTATAGCTCGACCATTCATGGGTGAAAAAGCAATTCTGCATTTTGCATATTCACAAAGCCAATATTTATTTCGCTACGAAAAAAAAAAAATCGACACGAAGTTCGCAGAAGTTTCGATCGTTAGTTCGTGTTTCCCGTAATTTCTTTCTTTTTTCTAATGTTTTTTTCTCTTCCACCCCGACCGAAATTAAAATTACGGTGCCGCGCCTATGACACACGCCATCTCACGGTCACGAAGAGACGTCGGGGTTTCAGAACTGCAAATTACGTGACGTACAGATACGTTTTGTTCACTACCCTTCCAAGCACTTTTGTTTCACGTGTATTACGAAAAATATATTTATGCACCGCCTGATAAGAGACCTCCCTTCCTGAAATTATTGCAAACGCTTCGACCATTTTTTTCCTCCCTTTTCTCTTTGTCTTTTTGTCACTCTTTTAACTTGTCATTTATTTTTTACGATACCACGAGAGGCAAAGAAATAAATGGGGAATAAAAAACAATAAATACAATTATCGCACTTTTCGCGAAATTCCCCGTATATGGTAATTTCTGCACTGAGAAAAGAAAATTGTTATTTCAACAATATTTTTGTTGAATCAACAAATTGTGGCGAACAAAATGAAATTTGTTAACTGCACAAACATTTTGTTGATTCAACGATATTTTCGTTGTAGAGAGCAATATTTATTTGAGCCAGCAAATTAAGCGGTTGAATTAACCAAATTTTTGTTCAGTTAACGAATTTCATTTTGTTCGCCACAATTTGTTGATTCAACAAATTTCTTTTCTCAGTGTACAAAGAAACGAGAATTCAGCAGAAAATTTTTTTGTGATGTTTTATGAAACGTGACTAAAGCCACGAGACGAAAAATTGGTAAATATTCAGTGGTATACTTTACTCATTTGGCATGGACCGATCCCTGTAAATATACATACATGCATACGTTTGAACACACACACGAGCATGTGTGAGAATAATTTTACATGAAATTTTAATTCCGAAATCCGGACTTTTTTTGGGACTCGTATTTTGTCGATTTTCTTTCATTTTTACAGTTAGTTGAATTTTTTTTTCTTTTCAGTTCTCTACCTTTCTCGATTTAGGCTCCGATTATTAAATGTAGTAAATTATGTTGTAAATTATGAATTATACAGAACAAAAATTACTAATGGCACTTCTTATCGTAATTAAAAAAAAAAAACAAATATACCAAGATTCCAAATAAAAATGTCTAATTTCACGTGAAAATCGTCTCATATATTTCAGGCGATGCAAAAAAAGCATTTCTTATTTTTTGTTCCCATAGTATGAAACCCAAGTTTTGATTAATAAAAAGAAATTCTCTCAATTTTGCTACGCAGTTTTACTTCTCATTTGAATAAGCAATATTTTAAATATTTATATTTATTTCACATTTTCGGTATTTTTCAACATTTAAGGCAATGTGAAAGACGTTCAAAAAAATATAAAAATTTATATATAATAAAAAATATAAAAATATAAAAAATATAAAAATACGCTCAGTCGGTAAAAATCATGTAACCAACTTTTTTCTACGTAGATGATATTTTCAGCAAATAACGAGAACCACCTCTCGTTCAGTTGAAAAACGAACAGAGTGGTTCTCGTTATTTGCTCGAAATATAATCCGTGTAGGAGAAAAGTTGGTTACAGGATTTTTACCGACTGAGCGTATTTCACATTGCCTTCAACGTCTTTCTTAGGGCCTTAAAAAAATAGATTTTTCGTTTAAGGTAGCAGTCGCACCAAAGAGTTTTATTTATAGAATTTTGTAAAATTTTCAGACCGTTTTTACGACACTTATATATAATTACGTGCACAATTAAAAAAAAGATTCACCATTCCATAGTCAGGATATCGGCGATCAAAGATTGCACAGTTTTACGTGTATTCTTATGGGGAGCGGTAGAAAATTTCACATTTCACGCAACAACTCCGAAACTTTTCTATAGATTTTTTTTTTTATTTAACTCTAAATTATAGAGGAACATATGACAAAGTTTGTCAAGAAAAAAAAACGAAAATTTTTACGTTTTAGTTTTGGAATTCTAAAAACTCTAAACTTTATATTTAACACTTTTCCCGAAAGTTTATATGTTTTTACATTTCTGTAACAACGAATTATTTTTAATATGCATTTAATTATATTTAATGAAAATAAAAAAAAAACTATCGAAAAATGGGTGTGTAATATTTTTTTGAATCGATCCATAGGATCCTGCTTCTGTTGGAATTTCTTTTTTGTCATATACTTACCATGTCGTGTGAGAATAAAAAAAAGATGTTAATTTTTTTTGCACCACCCCTGCACTTTATATAAATTTACATACACACTGGCGTACATCTATGTGCGTACGATATACACTTTTCTCCTGTCAATCTCTTCCGCTCTGTCTCTCTCAATCCCAGCTTCCCATCCACATCGTTCCAAAACTACCTCCTCTCGTCACGACTAATCCACTTTATGCAGATGTCGTATTAATGCGAAATTGCAGCGGCGAATGGCACGTGCATGTGGTACCTACTAAAATTTCCATAGTGAACGTGGCGTTGGTGCCCGGTGCTCGTCACCTGATCGTATTACGAATTTAAGCCGTCAATTCTCGATGCTGTATCGAATGCAAAAAAGGTTATTTTTAAAGCCAGAAACTCCTTGTTATTTATTTTCATATGATATATTTTATTATATTGTGTTGCGCCAACTATTTCGCGATTGACAGCAAATTTTATGCGCGTATTGTAGTCAAAATAAATTTGCGACTGGTTTCACGTTAAAAAATGAAGAAATTTATTCACTGGATCATTTGAAACAAAAATATATTCCAGTTAAAAAATGTTAGACATGTTTAAAATACGCGGGTCGGGAACGACGTTATTTTCTCGAATATTCACTCGGCAACTTTTGGTTAGGGAATAATTAAAAATGTCGAAAAATTACCTCTACACGGATCACTCCCACTCCTTTGGTTAGAGAAGAAAATTTTCGACAGTTTCATGTCGTCGATTTTCATTGGTTGTTAGAATATTTTCAAAGCTCATTCGTTAAGGGTTGTCGTTCCCTGCGAAGGTGCGAAAACTCTGGCTTGGGTATTCATAAAGTCCTTTGGTCAAAGGATCATAAAAGTTTGGATCACCAGGTGAAGACAATGTTGAGTTAGTCCACATTGGAATATATTAAAGTGAAAGCTTACCCGCAAATCGTACGGTCAGGTACAAAACCTTAAAGTCCGAGTCAGGTATAAAACATTTTCTGGTTAGAAAATGAAGTGTGGAATTCAAATTTTCTGAATAGTAAAATCATTGACTTTCAAATGTTCTTTGAATTGAAATTGTATCCATTTCCGAAAACCTCATAATTATTCTGATCCTTTTTATGTTTGTACATTGTAAATGAGGATATTGTTTACTATGTAAATTGCGTACTCATGTTCAAATGATCTTTTATTGTAATTTACAACGTTTTTTTCCAGACGGTCAAATTGTTCCAACGCTATGCGAATTGTCGGCAAGATGCGTCGCCTCGCACATACCATTCGAGCTAGTCGAGCACGTATATCCACCAGTTCCGGAACAACTTCAGCTAAGGATAGCGTTCTGGAGTTTTCCCGACAACGAGGAGGACATAAGGCTTTACTCGTGCCTCGCAAACGGCAGCGCCGACGAGTTTCAGCGTGGCGAACATTTATTCCGTTCACGAAGCGTCAAAGAACCCTTACAAATAGGTAAATCATTCAAAAACGATATTAAACTCAATCGTTTGAAAAAGTTTGAAATTCGAATCCAGCATTTGTTTAAAAGGATGCAATTGGTGCACAATATTAAACGGTTAACTAAATTAAAAAGTTTAAAGGATAGAATTAAACGATTCTACAGTGACTTTCAAAAAAATTATATGTCAAAATTTTGCTCAATAAATTTATGTGCGTTTTGTGCACTCTAGTAAACTTGCAAACATTTTTTTCAACACGTTTTTCCAAACCTTTCGCACTTTATCGTAAAAACTGCTATTTTAAAAAAGGAAAAAAAAATAATGATATATTTGAAAACTAGAAGATTGAAGCTTCAAAACGTTCTTTTGAGAAATATTCTACGACCATTTTTTGCTGGGATACAGCCCCTCACAAGAGATCTAAATTTTAGGATAATTGTAGTGATCGTTTAATTTTGTGCACCAGCGTATTAGCGTATATTTCCTCCTATAGTTTTTCTTGATCTAGAACCATGTTGAGTTGTTTGGTAAAAACAAAAAAATTGATGTTCATAAAAATCGTCGATCGCTTATGGTATTCCTTTCACGAACTTGAATATTTTACAATTAACAGAATTTTTTGTACAAAAAAGTAAAAATACATCCCATTCCACTGGAAAAATATCGAGCCAAGTTACCGAATCTTTAGAAAAGAATTATAAATTTGAAAATCGTCTAATTTACACGACACTTTATGGCGATGACCTCCTGCTCACATTTCTATTTAATAATTCATATATCAAATAATGATAGATGTTTGATATAAACTGTCCTATGGTTAAATCAAATTCTAAAGATTCCGTAGCAACGATAAAAACAGAGAGTCACCGAACGTTTGAAAAAAATATTCACGATAGAACTTGAAATAATGTGATCAGCAGACGATTTTTCGTAGCCATGACGTTCAAGAGTCAATGTTATCCTCGGCAGTTTTTACAACATTTTTAACGCTATTCTTGTATTTGCCCGTTACAAATTGGCTCACATTTTTATCAATGTCACCGCGTACTTTATACGTACTTTCACTCATATTTCACTATTTTTTTTTAACCAAATACAGTAAGTCCAGCTTCTCCCTTTGACTGCGCGGTTGTTGACATTTGTAGCTCTCCAAAAAATATCAAAAAGTTTCATAATTTACACAATTAACCCTAGCTATACACTATAACTTTTAGTATCTTACTTACACACTATCGGTCTATTGTACCGACGACTTTTATTATTGCTCTGTAACATTCTAACAAACGCGTCTATTGAAGTTTATTTGTAGTGAAATCGAAACGCCAGACTCCGACCAATCCGGAGAAGCAATTAGTAAAGCCAAAAAGTCGTTTGATAAAAAGTTATAACGTTTATGAAAAGGCGTGTGGTTAAAAAAAAGGTGAAAATGTGTTTGCTAAATATTATATTAATTACGTAGTGTGTAGCTAGGGTTAAGCTGAAATTTTTTATTTATGTTTACAGTTGGGACTAATAATTGATTATAACTTTTTTAACCAAGTTCCAGCCTAATTTATGAACAAATGTGGAGAGCCCTGCTTATGCGCCCAAAAAATACGGCCCTCCGCGAAAGGAATACCTTTATTATACCGAAAGGTTTATTCGCGATCTTGTAGAAATTGCGTTTTTTTTTCCAATTATTAGCATAGAAATTTTCATTTTGTATTTTCGGTTAAAATATGATAAAGAAATCCCTATGAACTTAATTTTTTGTTGTCACGTTGTATTTTTTAATTTTCTTACATAATTTTGTATTACTTTTTACGATTTTTCCAGGTTTTCATTTGAGTGCAAGCGTTCACGTTCAAATGCTTTCGGCATCGAGCGGCGCAAGGACCCAATTCAATGTCGCTGTTACGTTTGATCGTCGTCGTATCACATCGTGCAATTGCACTTGCTCTTCGACGGCGTACTGGTGTTCTCATGTTGTCGCTGTATGTCTTCACAGAATACACATGGTGAGAATTTTTTGACTTGTTTGTTTATTTTTTAAAAACATTAAACATTAGCTTGAAAAATTGAAGAAGAATTTGAGAACTTTACTTCCTTAAATTCTACCTGAACATAAAATCCAATAAGATGAATTTATTTGTTTTTATTCGCAGCCAACACAAGTATGTCTGAGAGCACCGGTGAGCGAGTCCCTGTCACGTTTGCACCGTGAACAATTGCAAAAGTTCGCCCAATATCTGATAAGCGAATTGCCGCAACAGATATTGCCAACAGCCCAGCGTTTGTTGGACGAATTATTGTCGGCGCAACCGAGCGCAATAAACAGTTATTGTGGCGCGCCGGATCCGACAGCGGGTGCCTCGGCGCACGATCAGACCTCCTGGTATTTGGACGAAAAGACTCTTCACGGGAACATCAAGAAAATTCTCATTAAATTTTGTGTTCCTGCGCCAATAGTGTTCAGCGATGTTAATTATTTGAGTACGACAGCCCCACCAGCGGCAACCGAATGGTCTTCGTTGTTGCGTCCGTTGCGAGGGCGTGAACCCGAAGGAATGTGGAATTTGTTGTCGATAGTGCGTGAAATGTTCAAACGTACCGATCGCAACGCAATACCACTTTTGGAAATAATTACCGAGGAATGTATGGCCTGCGAACAATTTCTCGTTTGGTGGTTCAACACGAAAGTCGCCTTACTCAACGGCACCGGACATGGCGGCGGTAAACATGGCAGTGTCAACAGTAACGCTCATGCTGCTCAGCACGCTTGCTCCTCTCTTTGCGACGAGATCGTCGTTCTCTGGAGACTCGCCGCTCTCAATCCTGGACTTTCACCTTCCGAACGTGAAATGCTCCACGGACAATTCACCGATTGGCACATGAAAATTATCGACAAAGTAACCAAAAGTCGTGGCAGCACCGTATCTCATAACACACAAAATCGCAGCCATCCTGGACCCCAAAAAGACTCACTCAAAACTGATCTCGAAATTTTCACTGGCTTCAAACCTGCTCTTGAAGCTTGCTACATGGATTGGGACGAATATCCATTGCCTGGTATTACTTATACCGCTGGCAGTAATCCCATGTATCATTGTCCATTCACTTGCTTCAGACATGCTGGTGATATACGGACTGAAGTCAATCAGGTACGTTTTTGTTGATAGTAGCTTTCAAATACGAATTAGAAAACTCAATTATTTCATGCCCTAAAAATGGTAATTGGAGAAATTTGCTCGTGCTATAAAAAATATGGACAAATTCTCCTCGTTCGGGTATCAGTTTTTAATCCGAGTGAATCTATTTTATTTTGTTGACTTTTGTTGCTATTGAAATTTCAGGTGAATTCGAGCGCAGCTGTTTTGAATTGCCAACCACCGACTTCGCACCATCATGGTAGACGTCCCCTTAACCTGGGCTTGGTCGAGTTCAGTTATATGGACAGAAAACGATTAAATTCTCGGGAATTTCCGGGTTTCTGTTCGAGAAGGGGAGGAGGAGGTGATGGTAATCGGAGCAGTGTGAGTTCTGAGGGTTTTTGCGAAAACGATGCGGACATGGCGAATCTGCCACCATTTTTGGGTCCACCTCAAGTTGTTCTTGTTAGACACGGTTATGGCGAATTTGCAAATTGTGGCGACACCGATTCTCAGGTATGCGAATACGAAAACAAACCAAATTCAAGATTTCTACAATTCTATGAATTCTAACTCAAACATTTTCTCAAGCATTTTTTAAATCCTTCAACCGTTCCACATCTCCAAAAGTTTTTTTTTTATTCTTCTGAATGGCAGACCATTTTTAAGCTCATGTTCAAATGCAGGATTTATTAGTCAGTACGGAATTTTTTTTGAACTGATCGACGTATTTTTGTAATTTTGCTTTGCTAAAATTTGAGGGGTTGCATACGTCCAGAAATTTCAATAAATCAATTTTATTTTTTTTCATGGCTCATTGTTCTCCAAGCCTTTAAGAACACGGTGAAAAAATTTCATTTAAAAATTCCACAGTTGGCACAATAACTCGAAAAATGTTCAATATTTTTTATCACTTTTTTTTTGAAAATTTCAAAATCGAGTTTTTATAGCGTATCGAGCGACATATTTAATATTCGGTTCAACATTTTTTTTATAAACACTTGAAAAATCAATTTTTTCGTAAAAACGCATACCTAATTTCAAAATGCCACAAATTGCTTAGAAGAAGAATTAGTCTTTGTCATAGCCGTTTTTTTAATGCATTTTTCGCAAAGTGACAGAGGTCTGAATCGAGAAATCGGGTTTTTATTTGGAAAATTCTTTTTTCCTTTATAAAAAAAATTTGTAGTTAAAAAAACTTATGACACAAACTAGGTAATGGTGTAAAGATTCTTCGTACCATATTTCCTCCAAATCGGTCGTTTAGGTTTCGGGATATGATGGTGTTGCCGTTTTCAAAAATACCATTTTGAGAAAAACGCATTCGAAGGTGCGCACCTTTCACATTGAGATAAAAAAATTTTCTCCCACTTGCGATTTCTGGAAAACTTTAAAAAATTCTATATACAGGGCGAAATTATCGAGTAAAAATGTTTTGTAAATATCGATTTTTGTAAGCGCTTAAAAAAAATCAGGAAAAAACACTCATTTTTTTGGGTGTTGGACGTACGTAATAGTATCATAAATTCTAGTGAACAATAAATTTCTTGATTTCAAACTTTCCCTTGGTTTTTATGATTTTCATAATAATATTCAAAACATGATTTTTTTATTGTTTTTTTTTTACGTAATTATTGTGTTATTGATTATTTCAGGAGGGAGGTGGTAGCGAATCTTCATCGAACAGTAACGTCAGTTTAAAGAACGCTCAAGACTCGGACAAGCATCGCTCAAACGCCTCGTCCGAGACGCATAGTGATAGTAGTGATAGTAGTAATAATAAAGGTCTTGTTTGCGAGGTTAAGTGCGCGCGGACAAACGTTGTTGAGTTTAGAGATCCTGTAGCGGGTACATCACGCGGTGGACCGCCGGTGACCAACAAAGTGCTCATCGAGAAACGGGAGAACGAATCGGATGCGGAGAAAGATCCATCGAGACGACCGTCCAAGGACGAGAGTTCGTCATCGAGCAGTGACAGTCCGTCCGGTGACGAGTACAACGTTTATTATTACGATCCAAAAGCAGCTGCGAGTATAGCCGTTAACGAGGGCAAAGACGCGAAACTTGATTTACCCGGTGGTGCGAACGCCAGTGCCGTACTCGGTAATCTCAAAAAAACTGAAGATCCCTGGGACGTTTTATTTGCACGAGCCGAAGGCTTGTCAGCTCATGGTCACACTCGCGAAGCTTGCATCCTTGGTATCAAATTGGCCGAAGAATTGCTCGCTAATCCTCCTGATCTTATGATCGAAGTTCCACCGATGCCAGTCAAAGGAAAACGCAAAAAGGTATTACGCCAATACTCACATACATTTTTTGGATGTTGTTTACTTAGTTCGTTGTATTACTCCATGAGGATGTTTACACAAGAATGCTCCCCTACACATATATTTCCGTTCAACCCTCAGCGTACCATCCATCGCAGATTTCCGTTGCGCACATACTGGGCATGCGATACCCGGACGATGTTTACTCACTTGTGTCGCGAGTTCTAATTGCCCTATGAAGTTTCATTTTTTTTAAATCATTCTCATACGATGCTAAAAACGATTGTACTAAACACTATTGCAAAAAATCAATATTTTTTTACACATTGACCAAAAAAAGAAACAATCTTTTTCAATAAACTCCGAAAAATTACTGCTCAGTGAAAAAATAAATAAAAAGGTTTCATTTTCACCGTTAATACGTTATATTTTAAGGAAAAAATTGGTTCACAAAGAGATCCTTCAATAAATATATTTTTTTGGAAGAAGTGCAGTTAGGCTAAATCTCACAATACCATGAATAACATCGTGGGTTACTTTTTATTTATTCTGTAAGAAAAAAGAATTGTTTCACTGACACGATACGCTTTTTTTTCATCTTTTGACTTTTATGTACAAAATATTGTAAAAAAATCCGCATGTAGAAAAAAATATTCTGTTGCCCAACAGACCTTAGCCACCTTTTGCACACGCACCGGGCATGCCATGCCCGAAGAAAATCTTACAACGCACACTGTTGTTTCACTATTCGTCGCTTGAGCGCTGCAAGGTCATAGATTTGTAGTCCAAGGCATACACTTTTTTACCCCCCACTATTAACCCTCACCCCCCTCGCGATTTGTAGTTGCCAGACCAATGAAATTTTCATCTGGATATGCCGTACTCGATATATACGCTGAGAGTTAAGGTGATCTATTAGTTTCGCGGTCGGTAAAAATCTTGCTGCACATTTTTCTCCTACGCAGTTTAATTTTCGAGAAAAACAAAAGTTATATGTGGTTCTCCTTTCATCAGAGAACAAGATGGAACTTTCACTTTTCTCGAAATGTCAAACCTCTCTGAGAAAAACGTGAATCTACTTTTCAGGTACCTCTTTCGTACTCACGCAACTGAAAGAGCGCCTTAAAATTTTCCTTATCTTAGACTGATATTCTAGATTCGTTTTGATCTTCGTTTTCTCTATCATTCCTTTTCTGTTTTTTCAATTTTTCTGATCAAATTTCAGAATTGCTTAATAAAATCACATAGTTCGCTTACAGATTCTTCTTATAACGCATTCTGTTTCGAAATCTTCGAAAGCTAATAAAAATTTATTGCGAATTTTGCATGAACAAAAATTTCCTCGTGTTCGTATTGCACAAACGCATTGAAGTAAAAATAGTGCTTTAAATGCAGATGGAAATTATTAACATAAATTAGTAAACAATTAAATTAAATTGAATTTTATTTTATTATACTTAAAAAATCGAAATATTTTAATAAAAAGTTATTAAAACAATTGCAACAAAAATATTTATCGAACCATTGAATTTTCAATCAATCAATAACTTTATAGTTCATCGTCGGTTCCTGATATTGAGTTACATATAAAAATCTCACGTATATAAGAGTCAAAAGTATGAGAAAAAATTCCGACTACATTTCTTTTTCCTATTTCAGCAACCAGTGAATCCGGCGTCACATCAATTGACGTGTTTGGCTTCGGCGACATTGGCAAAATGTGGTTTCCTCTGTACGGTATTGGCGGAAAATCCGGATCATCATAACCTCGCGTTCAGGGTTGGTTTGTTCGGGCTCGAAATGGCCAGACCGCCAGCGAGCACGAAACCATTAGAGGTGAAATTAGCGCATCAGGAGAGCGAGCTCGTTGGTTTGCTCAAGAGAATACCTCTCGGTCCGGCTGAATTGTCCACGGTACGACATAGAGCCGAGCAGTTGAGGGACGGTGTTTTGAGGTCTCGAGGTCATGCACTTCTACCGATAATGCTAGCGAGTTTCATCTTCGATGCACTCAATACACCGAGACTTCAAGCCGATTGGCCTGTACTCGCAAACGCAGGTGATGAAAATCTTGGCTTTGATGCGGCTGTTGCTGCACTCGGACTCAAAGCCAATGTTAGCGAAGCCGATCATCCTCTTTTATGCGAAGGAACTCGCCGGCAAAGGTACGTTTCAAAAGTTTTATTATAAATATCAACAAATAAATAAACAACAGAAACTGAGTAGAAATGTTAACTGAGTATAACTTTTTATTTAAACTCCATTCATTAAATTCAATTAATTTCTTCTCAATTGATTATTCATTCAGTTTTATTTATTTATCAAACTTAATCAATTTTTTCGAAACCAATAATATACTAAAATTCACTTACATCCAACTTTTACATACAACATTATTTACGAAATAACGAAAACGAAGAAATGGAGAAAAACGAAAAGTATGCTCCGAGTTTATTGTTTCCGGCTAATATTAAAAATACATTTGTTTTAATGAGGAGCTTTAATTTTTTTGTCAACAAGTGATCACTTCTTAACATCGCTCTTTTCGTTTATCTATTTTTCGTAATTTATCCAAATATTTAATAACTTATAGATTAAATCTAATAAGTAATCTGTGAATGAAATCAAAATTAGTGTTCGTAAGCTTCAACGACAATATTATTATTTCAGAGGAGATCTGGCTATCACGATACTCGTTCATTACAAGGACGATCCAAAGAAAGTGGCTAAAATAATGGACAAGCTATTGGATCGTGACGTTCATCAATTGATCAAAGCACCGATCCTCAGCAGTTACTACAGCTCCAATCCACCGACCAAAAGTCAGGTATGTTCGTAAAAATATATTTAACAAAATGTATGTAAAAACAACTTTTACAAAAATAACGGTTTGCACAAAAGAGACAAAAATCCTATATTGCTTTTCGGATGAGATTTGTTTTGAAGGTTCGAAGTGTTATCTAATAATATGATTTTATTTAACAGCTGGCAAGTATTCGTCGTGCAAAAGCATGTTTGACGCCACTTGCTGGTACTGACATCAGTGGTAACGGGGATAACTGTGCCGGGACGAGCAGTCGTCCTCACAGCAGCACGAGTGCCGAGCTTGACACAGGCATGAGCCAATTGACCGTTCAACCTCAACTGACTCAGCCTCCTGTCTCGACAAGGACCAAGGAAACGAGGTTCGATAAAAATTGTCCCTTAATCCCTTACTACTCATCACGAAATGTAAAGTGTCAAAAATTCGCTATGAAAATATCAATATCCTTGAAATTCATTCATTTTTCCGTCACTCTTGACTCATATTTTAATTTGAAAGAGATGCCCATGGAAGGCTGAAACTTTATTGCAAAAATTTATTACAAAAATATTAAACTTCGCTTCCAACATTTTTTTATTGTTTTGTTTCATACATTGTTCAAAAACTGATATTTATGCAGAGTTTTAAATCCGAGTAAAGTTTTTTTTTCACGACTAATTATTAATGCAATAGCTCCTGAAAGTTCGGGAAATAATTCCATCAATTCTGGATAATTTAATTTCAAAACTTTTTGTTTCATGATTAGATAAAAGAAATATAGGGCAGACTTATTCCCTAATTAGTAACAACGTAACAACATTTGAGGAATTTTTGAGCCTCGATAATTCATTCAAGCATTAAAAGTCACGAATACATTTTCTTCTCAATAAAAACAATCCGACAGAAAAAAATCCGAATTACATAATTCAAAATAATTAATATTTTAAGAAGATTTGATCCAACTATTTTATATTTTTTATTTCGCAGGTACAAGAGTAAAAGAGTGTATCCATCGATTCCGAATCAACCTTCGGAAGCGGGAGCTCATTTTATGTTTGAGCTTGCAAAGACTGTGCTCGCAAAAGCCGGTGGCAACAGTTCAACATCGCTCTTTACTCAGGCCTCGACCAATCAGAATCATCATGGTCCTCAGCGTGCTCTACACATGTGTGCCTTTCAGCTCGGTCTTTACGCCCTTGGTCTGCACAATTGTGTCAGTTGTAATTGGCTAAGCCGCACTTACTCGAGTCACGTTTCGTGGATAACTGGTCAAGCGATGGAAATCGGTGCACCAGCTATTTGGTTCTTGATCGACAGTTGGGAAGGTCATCTTACACCACCGGAAGCTGTCAGCATAGCTGACAAATCTTCCAGAGGCAGTGATCCAAACATGGTTCGCGCTGCAGCCGAACTCGCACTTTCTTGTTTGCCACACGCCCACGCTCTCAATCCTAACGAGATTCAAAGAGCTATTTTGCAGGTAATTTATCCAAATTTGTTTATCATTTTTCCTTTAGGCTAAATCTGCAAGAATGATAAATCAAGCGACACTAACAAAAATACGTGCATATGTATACTCAAAGTCTTGAAAGATTTTCCCTCGAAGTTAAATTATATTAATCATGCTTAATTCAATTATAGTTTATAATTTAATTACATGAAAAAATAATAAATACATGAATGTCGTATGTTTTATTTCAGTGCAAAGAGCAAAGCGACGTTATGCTGGAAAAAGCTTGCATCACTGTTGAAAATACCGCCAAGGGTGGCGGTGTTTATCCCGAAGTATTGTTCCAAGTTGCCAAATATTGGTACGAGCTGTATCTCAGGGTAAGCATATTCTATCGACATTTTTCCCTTGCTGACAGAATTTTCAACGAGATTAGAGTATTTTAAATATTGAAAACGTGACAAATTTGTGAAAAAGTTTATTTGGATTTAATACAGAAGCTTGAAGAGTAGTCTTGCTATTAGTTACACAGGATTTTACGAGTATGGGTACAAAACGTAAATTTTAGTTCAAGATCGAATTCCAAATTGAAAAGTCTAGTTATGTTTTTTAATTGGAATCTTTCATTGCGCATACTACTAAAACGGTTACAGATAGAACAAAACACCATGGAATCAATTTTGTAGGGCATACAATTTTATACAAAAAAGTCCCCGGCCACATTTGTCTATCTTTAGAAGTTTAAGTCCTGAGAATTGCTGGAAGAAATTTTAGTTTGCATGAGACGTGCGAAGGGTGAGCGGTTTCGAAGGCTCTGTATATTTCGAACGATATGATTTGTGTAATTTGTGTCAGTGACGTAAGAAAACAGCAATTTTTTCTTACTCTTTTTTTTTGTATTTTGGGAGATAGCCATTCATTTTTTATCAATTATATAGCACACGCCCGGAGGAGAACAACAGGACGAGATACCACACGATCCTCTACAGTTGGATCCAAATGGTGGTCTTTTGGTCGATACAGGAGCAACGGTTGATTTGGCTACAGGACAAATGATGCCAGGCCCAGCTCCCACGGTCGTTGTAACGAGCACTCAACCACCACCACAACCGTATCCACCACATCCTGCTATAACGACGCTGGCTCCTTTAGGTAATTATTTACACATATAATACTTGAAAAAATAAATATAATTTCAATCTATACTAAATTTAGCAGTCAATAATTATTGATAGTTTGAGAATTCTATATTGACTATTATTACGCTAAAAAATAATCTGAGGTATAATAATAGTAATGAAATTAACAAATTTTGAAGATTTCATAGTTTAAATTGCAATGAATTATCATTGCAATTTATTTCATGCGATATCAACTATAAAAAGTAATGAACCGCTAATCGCTAATCGTGCTATTTATAAAGAGAATGTTTTTGGCAAATAATTATTATCAAACACATTTATAAATTATAAAAATAAGAGAATTTTTTCGCTTAAGGGAATATATTAAGAGGGCCGAAAATGAGTAGCCGAAATAATTTTTTTCTTAGGAAAACTATTGGGGTTATGGATGAAGGTTATGGATGAAGGATGAAAGGGAAGGAAGGAAGTTGTTAAAATCATTCATTTTGAGAAACGTTCACAATTTTTTATTATTTAAGAACAGTGGAACGTGGCTCTGGTATGGTTTCATGGATGGACTTTTTTTTAATGCCGAAATGGTATACTTTCCCCGAAAATGGACTAATAAAAAAATAACATGGGCTATAGAACTACATTCCAACATCTTTCGTATACCATAGCGATTTTCACAAGGATCAATTTTTCTCGCAACGGTGAACTATTGAACAAGAAAATAACGATTCCTGAATCAAAATTTATTGATTTTCTGTCAAAAATGAAAAACTAAGAGACTTAAAAAAAATCTATGGTTTTCGAAACACTAGAGTGGTTTTCGAAATTCATCTGGGTACCAGTTTTGTAACTGGTAATGTTGTCATGAAACCGTGTCACGGCCTTATAACATTTGTTTTTAAATAAAGAAATTGGAAATACTTCTCAAAATGTATATTTATAACCACGAAAAGCTTTCGTTCAATTGCTCCATTAGTTTCCCAAAAAAACTGGTTTTTTTCACTCTTTTTACCCTTTCTAAATGTAGACGTTCGCTTAAAAAAAATCAAAAATCATTTCGATTGAAATTGAATTTTAAAATTTCTACATTTTTTTCTACATTAGATTTCTACATTTTTCGATAATTCAACTAATCGGTTAGTGATTAATGCATTGAAAAACACGAAATTAAGAAATCGTTGGAAATTATTTCAGGAGTTCCAATGTCATACGCTGTTGGACCGTACAGCTTCATGCATCCGCATCATGCCATACCATCGTTTGGTGGGCCGATGCCTCCTCACAGAGTGGCATTACCACCGCCTCCGCCTCACATGCAACCCCGACCTCCGCAGATTTATCATGCTGCTTTTCATCCCGGTCATCCGCAGCACGCGCAACATCCTCAACATCCTCAGCATCCGCAACATCCTCAGCATCCTCGACATCCACCACCGGTGACGCAACCGCCACCGGTACAACAATACTACGCATCACAACCGACTGTCACGACTGTTAATGTTCATCCACCACCGGGAACTCATCACATGTTCAGCATGCAACAACCGATGCCGGTCAATGTAAGAAATTTCGAAAACCACATCTTCGAAAAATTCGGTTGAAACAAGACATCAAAATACTGCGTTTTCATGACAATCCTTTGTTGAATATCGTTTTGATTTTTGAAGTAAAACCTAGAAAACATTCGATCGAAATCGCACAACTGAAATTTTTTAATTTATATTCGAGATATTTTACTAGGCATACAAAATTTACTTATCGGTCTTGAAGAAATTCTTGTAAATATTTTGTTTGGTTTCGATCACAATTAAAATTTAGTTTGGTCATAATTTATTTATAGTGCTCTTTTGTCCAATGCAATAATGAGGATTTCGGGATATTTGGATTTGATGTCCTGTTGTTTTAACAGGTTCAAGCGAATATGGGTGGTCCAATGCCCGGACAAAATGGAATGCCGGGGCCTTCTTTAGTTCAGGCGCAGCCAATAATATCCACGGTGAGAGCGCAGCCACAGGTACGTTTCTTACGAAGGTTGAGAAACGCGAATGAAAAGTTTATTTTACTTTAATCGAGTAATTAACGAGAATTTCCGTTGTTTTTTTTTTTTTTTTGAATAGGTTCACAGGCAAAGTCAACCGTTCAGCCCGCAGCAATTGCGAGCTTTGGTGGCTGCCTATCGTGTAGGAATGTTAGCTTTGGAGACCCTCGCGCGAAGGGTTCACGACGACAGACCGCAGGCGAAATACGCACGAAATCCACCTTATGGCGAGGACGTTAAGTGGCTTTTAAGAATTTCAAAGCGTCTTGGGACGCAATGCTTTCATAAGCTTTGCATATGCACCGTCAACAGTATCGTCAGTCCCTTTGTACTTCACGACGTTGCCCTCGAAGCCGCCAAATATCTTTCACGAAGCAATCCAGCACTTTACGTTCAACATCTACGATCTGCTCTTCTCGCTCCTCTCGTTCACAAATGTCAACAAATGTGAGTATACCTTGAATTCCGTTTGTGAGAAAAGTTCACCAGTACCGCCGTCAGCGTTCGGAAATTCGTTCAAAATCGACGGAAAATTGAAGAATCCGGGTATTTTGCGATTTAATAACTTTGTGAAAAAATTCAGTGAGAGACGTCGAAATTAATTTTTAACATATTTAATGTTGACAGTAATATATTATGCGATTTTTTCATTTATTTGCCCGAATTTTTAAAAACAATAAAAAAAAACACTATTCTGAAAAAAATTATGCCCATTCAGAAAAATGAACAAATTCATTTTTTGCAGCCATTAAAAAAAATTCCGATTGTTTGTTAAATAATGTTTGTTTTTTTCGATCACGAATTACAATTGCGATCAACAATAATGAACACTTCGTTCCAAACATATTTGCGGAATATATCTATGTATAAATTGTTTAATTATTTGGTTTACGTTGATACTGAGAATAAATATGACGAATGTCTCGTTTAATCGCAGGTACATTCAGTGCATACATCACAAATTGTATCACCTCATAACCAACGAGTACGAGGAATTTGCGAGTGTCGTTTGCGCAGCACGTGCTGCTTTTCACATCACACCCGAAGGTCATACGCAGTTTAAGGAATGGCTGCAATCATTGAAACGGTAAAAAAAAAGTGGTGTCCCCGATTCGAGTGTATCGCAATAATTATCATCGCGATACAATGCGTAAAACTGACTTAATTGCTTTGCCATATACTCATCTTCGTAATTTTAATTTTTGGCGTTTTTTTTCCTTTTTAATTGAAATTAGATCACCGGCATGCAACAAAGACTTATGGGCCCAGATTAACGCGGCTCTGCAGACAAACGGCAAATGACACAGAGCAGAGCCAGGCATGACGTGGCTCACCTCTCGTCCTCATCCTACCGCATCGTCATCACATCAAACAGCCCTTGTACTTCAACATCAGCATCATTGTCATTCCCATCCGCAGAGCGTAATGTGCGTTCACGGGCTGGCCACACTGAACAAACTTGCCTGGGACAAAATCTCCATTCCGTGCGTCGTCGAGGGGCCTTACGCATCTAGAATAATCGCAACGGGCCAACAACAACAACAACAAGCCGCCCCGACTGTCGTGCGTCGCGAGATTGTCGATAATGCGAATTCTCAGGATTTAGACCCATTAGAGGAACGGTGTAGTTGATTACGCTAATTTCGTATTTTTCAATCAATGAAAAGTAAGCAAAAGAAACAAGAAAAAAGAAAAGATAAGAAAACAAGAAAAAACACAATATTAGTACTCCGAAGCGAGCTTTGAACGATTATTTAGGAGCTGATGATCTTTACTTTTTTATTCTTCCAATCATCGATACGTTTTATCCGTCTTCTATCATTTTTTTCATCGAGTCTCTCTAGCGTAAAGTGAATCTGTTGGCTCGTCGCACTGTTTTATGAACATTTCAATTTAACTCCTGCAATTGCGAATAAATATGCGAATTATGTATACGTTTTATTCATTTTTTTCTTTATCACTCTTTAATCTACGATAAATTAATCGAATAATCGGATTGCGCGAAAATTTGAAAATTTATCGTCGACGGGTGAACTGAAAACGAGTACGAACAAACTTGTTTTTTTTCTTCGTAATTGCCGGTGAATAGTATTATAGAATTTCAATTTGTACGATTCGATCAAAGCTCGCTTCAACGAGTTTATTTTATTTTCATACTTACAACACGTTGGAATGTTGATTATCGTGTTTTTCATCGGTTTATTTTTATTTTCTTCGTTTTTCGTTTTATTCATTTTTCAATTGCGACAAATTATATACTTATGAATGTGGAGCGATATTTGAAGTTTTGAAAGATATCCACGTATCCACCAGTTTAATGTTTACGATATAAAAATAATAAGTAATTAATAATGAGATGATTAAGAAAAAAAGAGAAAAAAGGTAATAAAGAATAAAAATAAAATAAATAGATGAAAAAAGAAAAGACGAGCGTGCTAAGCGATCGCGAATCGTTGCTTCACGTGAACAAAAAAACAAAACCCGACTACGCTCGGAAATTTAAATGAAATTTTATGTTAATCCAATCAGCCAATCAAAACAATGAAAGAATGAAGTAAAGAAAATAAGAGAATACTAAAGCTTGGAACAAATTGCCGGCTACACACGCGCGCACACACACACACACACACACGCGCGCGCGCACACACACACACACACACACACACACACACACACACACAGACACACACACACACACTTACACACTTACACACGTAAATAAAAAGAATTTATCGAACACAATCTACATTTATAAATCGGAACAATTTATTGTTCTCTCTCTCTCTCTCTCTATCTCTCTCTTTCTCTTTCTCTAATTCTCCTCTGTTTTTAGTTTTTACGTAATTTAACTCTCGATTAGTTAGTAAATTTTGATTTCGACTCTAGTTAGGACGAATTCTGTTTTTTTTCTTTCACTCTCTCCTTTCCTCATTTCGCCTTTTTTGTCTCTCTCCGTTGGTTAAAAAAACATCGTAGACAATTAGCGTCGATGAATCTAATTGTATAACAGCAAATATCTCGACGAACTCACATTTAAGTCGTATTTAAAAACTATTCAAATGGGACAAACGGAAAAATTCTTCACCGATTATTTCTTTTCCGCATTCTTTCTATCGTTTTCGCAAGAATTCTGTTTTTTTATACTTCAAAATCCCTTTCCTATTTACAACATTTTTTCCATATCTCCTCTTTTTCTTTCGATTTTGTATGGTAAATCTACACATAAGACATACACAATCATGCACCATGTTCTCGTTTGTCAGCTACTGGCAACTCATCAAGAAAATGATCTCTGTAATTTTTAAATTAAAAGAAAAAAAATAATAATTTGAAATATGAATAAAGAAGTAAAAAAAAGAACAACAAAGCAACAATTAAAGCTGACATATCACCTACAAATCTTGAGCCACCCAACCCGTTTGTCTGTAAAAATTGGCGAAAACATCGATCGAACAGTCGCTGTGGAAATTTTTGTTTCGATTTTTTTTCATTAAATTTTAATACCGAAAAATTTCTCGAGTAATTATCGTGAATTCTTCGAAAATCAGATGATAAGTTTTCGGGGATTGTGTAACAAAAAAGGACGATGTGAGAAAAAAACGAAAGAACGTTTAGCTTGCGAGTGGAAGATTTTTCGTGATAATCGCGTTTCGGTAATGACAAAAATCCAACAATTTTTGTTTCCTTCTCATCGTAATTCAGCTGGCGTCTAGAGAGTATCATGAAAAATTCCGAAAAAGGGGAAAAAGAACACGATTATACAAAACTTTTTATGTAAGCGATACTTCCATGATAAACGGTAAGAGAGATTTATTTTCTAATATCCGCTATATTCACGGACCATTCGAGGAGCGTTGTTTCCTTCGCTCCTG
>OZ022416.1:25601865-25671050 GCA_963989365.1 Rhimphoctona megacephalus | reverse complement strand
CAACCTCAAGGAAAAAGCTGTATCGACGATATTTAGAACAAAAAAAGAAACAAAAAATTGTCTTTACAAAAAACAACCGAAAGAATACTCAGAATTTTTAAAATTTGTCGATCAATCAAAAATTAAAAAAAAAGGAATTATTTAAAGGAATCCTTAAAATAGGAATGTAAAACATCGTCGGTTTTGAGTTTTGACACTGTGATTGATTAATTCTTTCTGTAAAACAAGTCACATAAAAAAAAAAGTTTTCGTACAAATCCCAAAACTCTTCGTGAGTCATGTGCATTTCTGCAAAAAAATGTATCGGGATTCAGGCTGTTCAAGTATAAATCATACATTCTTGTCTTCGCATAATTAGTGAGTAGTTTCATAATGCATTGATTCATATCTCATAACGATTGAAACTTTTGAAGAACAAAAAAAAAGAGAGAAAAAGAACTTTGGTGTGTAAGCGTTTTAATAAATTTAAAGTTAACCATATAGCCTATAGTTATATATATATATATATTAGAGAAACTCGTCGTTAGCCTAATTACACGTTTAAAGGATTCATTAAAGATCATTATCTTATCCGGTAATTGCGACTGCCCAAAAGAATGATCAATGTGTGTCGTTTAGTTAAGAAAAGAAGATAACGAAGTTGAATAAGGAAAAGTAATAGTATTAATAATAATAACAATAAAAATATAATGATAATAGGACTAATAATAATAATAATAATAATAATAATAATAATAATAATAATAATAATAATAATAATAATAATAATAATAATAATAATAATAATAATAATAATAATAATAGCACGAGCAGCAAAAACATTCTCGTTGAATTCTCAGGCTTGAATTTCATCGCTAAAACACACGTCCTTTAGCATACGTAAATAAAAAAAAAGGAACCGCCTGTTAAATTGATGAGCATTTACCGTTTTAATTTAAGGTTTTGACGTAAATGCGGTCTAATTATTGTGCTCGCGTTTCTACCGTTTAAAAGCAAAAATCGATAAACGATGATTTGGATTTTTTATGTTTATTCCCCCGCTGGCCCCATCACCTACCCATTGCCCATGTTAGTCGACGTATAACGACTTAGAGAACGAGCATCAGAGTTTAAGGGTGTGTTGAACGACGAGGAAAAAGAGAAAAAAGAAAATAATGACAAGAAGAAACGAAACGGGCGAAGCAGATTGGGTGAATGATGAGAAATCTATTTTTACATACGATCAAAAATGAAAAAAAAGAAAAATACAAAAAAACGAAATAAGCAGATGAGCTGAAAAAACTTCTGCCAAATTAAATTCTATCGCGGAAGTAAAGAAAAGAAAGAAAAAAAGAAAAACTTAATAAATAATCGCAAACAAAAAGAAATGGTTATAAATTCGTCTAGATTTAAATGTAAATTAAAGCTCTCATAGTCGACGTAGAAACGCGAGTTCTCCGCGAGTACGATTGAAAGAGCGCGCAAGGACTGGGCCTCTCAAAGTACATATTTTGATGCCTATTTATTTTTTTTAGAAAAATATTTAAAATTGTGACAAATCTCGGGGATTCAAATGCTAACTTATGATTTTCGTATTTTTTGCCGTGGAATTATTTGCTTTCAAGGGTGAGATTTATTAATTGTTCAAATTCTTGGTGTAATTATTCGCGCTCAAAATTTTGCAAATTAGCGAAAAATTGGGTTTTTTTTCCATTCGCGGATTCTGAACGAACGTACGAAGTGTTCATTTTTTATTAAGGAATCAAAAAATAATTATTCACTGGAAACTTAATGGTGAAAAATGGTCAGCATCGTCTCGAAATATTTCTACAAGAGCGGAAAATATGTATTCCGCAATAATCTCTTGAATTTATTTATTTTTTAATTATTTATATTTTGTTTCAAGGTTGTCTGCAAACGGCTCTCCGCGCAACTGGGGTTAGAAATTTTTCTACCTAACGATAAGGACACGATCGTAAATAATAAAATTAATGAGTGTGCGTTTTATGATAATGCTATAAAAATACAGTAGATTCAAAAAACATAACGATCGGGAATTTTTTTAGAAATGTCGATGGAAAAGCATCGATCACGAAAAAGAAAAGAAAAAAAAAATTTGTGTTCGTCGAAAAGGTTTTCTCAGTAGTCGCGTGTGTCTGTAATGAAATTTCGAATTCGAAACCAACAAAATTCGGGAAAAAATTATCCATGGAAATTCAACAGAATAAAAACATTCGAAAATTCATCGCAAATGAATGAAATTGTAAAAGTTTATATATTCATGTAACCAGACAGAAGAACGAGTTTCGTGCTGAAAAATAAATGGGAAAACTTGTGACTTTTTAAGTATCAGGAAAAGTTATACGTCGAAACGAAAATTAAAGATTTTAATAATGAAATATGTAATTATAACCGCGATGGATAAGGGCAGTGCAACGGTGTTTAATTCCAGGCAATCACGACAATGTCATTTTTTTCATTCCAACTTGGCATGCCGGAGAATATTTTAATTTATTTGTAAATGATGAAAAAATTACAACGTAAAGTTGAAAAAAATGCTCCTGACCTGGAGTTAAAATATGAAAATTTGTGTTTAAATCTCACATATTATTATTAATTTTATTTAAGAATTTGATGACTTTCTCAAGAAACTTTTGCACTGGTCCCTCTTCTAATAGTTGTGGATATAGATTATGTAATATACAAAGTATATATTATACGTGCATTATATGTATGTATATTTAAAAAAATATTAACATTCGTCATGACCATCATACACATGTTATATTACATTAGAAAAAAAACTTCAGCTCGTTGAAGCCATAGTCAGTAGATTTTTTCAATTTCTAGGTGTTTAAACAAATGCGAGAATCTTCTTTTCGGAAATATTTCGGGCGCGTTATTTGCGGAATTTTTATGCCAAATAAATATCCAGGTTTTTCGAAAAGTGGCTTTACTCCACTTTGACGATAAAAAAAGTTTCACTCTCACCGCTTTATCGCATATTCATCGTGTATTCAATTTTTCTCACAATAAGTTCAATATTTGTCCTCGTTATGATTACATTTCTTGTCTCATATGATTATACATATATATATATTTAAAAAAAAATTATCATTGCGCCATGGTAATCATGAATATATTGTGGTGTGGATCTCTACTTATGAATCCGTCGATCGCTGATGTAATCAAACGTATTCGGAGTGAATTTTAAATAGAAATACTTCAAATTAGTAAAAAGACTCTTCTTTATTCACTTCCTTGGCTTTTCATCCTTCGTCGCGTTTTTCTTACCATTATATTTTACTATGTGATTAAGGATCTTCTGATAAATGAAAAAAGAATATTATATTTACGTAGGGGCTAGTATTTTCGGCTAGAAATAAAAAAGAAATATTTCGCAGTCGGTAGGACTCGAACCTACGCTCCCAGAGGGAATCTGATTTCTAGTCAGACGCCTTAACCACTCGGCCACGACTGCGTACAGTATAATTTTGCTAAATATGTAACTCAAGGAGTTTGATTATAATATTTTTTCGTTAACGAAGTTTCTCCATTATTTATAAGTTTTTTTATTAATCTCAATAATTCTATTGGTAAATTTTGAATTTACATTTATTTAAAACTTACAAGACCACGAGGTTATAATTTTTTCTAGTAATTTCATTTTATAATAAATTACAAGACTTTATACTGTAAATTGCTGTGAAAAATGTTATTGATAAATCGTACTTTATTAATTTTTGTTTCATAATGCAGTCAGAGGAAAAAAGGCTATTTTTTGGAATAATTGAAAATGCTATGAGGTCAGCCATTGCATTGATTATTCTTATAAATGTGGCATGATAAAATATTAACTCAATCACAGATATTTAATCGTTAATCTGCATTATAATAGAATTTCAATGTATTAAGAACGATATCCGAAAAAATAATTACATTTACAAAATGCTACGAACGATACTGTTTGAAATTATTGAGAAAGCCACTTGTGTCAAGTTATCTCCGTAGCAGTCGTGGCCGAGTGGTTAAGGCGTCTGACTAGAAATCAGATTCCCTCTGGGAGCGTAGGTTCGAGTCCTACCGACTGCGGAACTTTTTTTTTCTTTTTTTTATTGGTGTCAAATGTTTTTTTATAATGAAATCTATTATTTGTAACATTTATTAACTTTAAACAGTGATTAAAATTCGTATCGAATAAATGAAAAACATGTAAAAGTTTCATTTTTTTCCATAAATCGCATTTATTATTTCGCGATATATTTTACGGGCACATACTCGTTCATCTATATAGTTAAAATCGACAAAGTTTAAAACTGTTGAAGATTCATAGGTAAATCTAACCAGTTAAAAAATTGGCACAAATAATAAATGCTCTATAATGACTTTTGAAATATGAACACAGTATCGCAACTGCAAGGTCTCGGTGCGGCGTATGACGAACGAGCAAAATTTAATTGCACAAGTGTTTTCGTACAGTTTCGTCAATTTTACAAATACGAAAAAAATATTTAAGAAGATTTTATCACATACACGATCGTGATTATCGTTTATTTCGATCGTTTGTGTACATTGGATAAAAATCGTGCAATATGCACTTTGAATTTTATTGGTTTGATTTATTTGATTCAGTTGCGATATTCTTGATAGACTTTCGATGCCTAATAAGTCAAAAATTTTATCGTTGAATGATTTGTTTATAAAAAAATTTAATTTCATAAAGACGTGGAGCAGAATTCTTCTTTATCGACCAACGATACGCAGAATTTCACTTTTGTGCCATTATCCAAAAATAATGAGTCTACTGATATTATAATTTATTTATTTATATTGTTAATATAATTTGTCATAATTTAGTGAGTTATTAACATAAATAATGACTATTTCGGTTACCAGTAAAAAACTAGTAAAAAACATTCTACTTATTTGTTTATTAAGGCGCTATTAAAGTTTGAACGCTAAAAAAAAGCTATTTTTGGGAATTTTTTCTGGATATGTTGTTAAAAATATTGAAATAAAACTTGTTGAGGATGATAAATCTAGTCTTTATTTATATACAAAAATTTTTTTTAATTCATTTTACTACATTTTTATGTGCAAAAACTGCAATTGAACAAAGAGCCTCGAAAAGTAGGAGGCGAACGGTCTCCATCATATCTCAGGAACGGCTTGTCTGACACCAAAAAAACAAAGTGCGTTAGATTAAGTATAACGTCAGGTAGGTAATGACGCTTGGATATTAATTTTTATCGATAAATAACAAAATGGTGGATGAAAACAGAAAAAAAATTAAAAACACGTTTTTTTCACTGTTTTTTGTACAAAAAAGATATTAAAAATATAATATAAAATCAAAATTTTAACTTCGTAGAGCATTAATTTCTAGGAATATATATGTAGAATACGTGATTTAAATTTCATAAGGATCGGTCAAGTAGTTTTTGAGATCTCGTGGAGACCAATTTCAAAAATAGTGTTTCGAGAAAAACGCGTTCAAAGTTTTTGGCGCTCAGGTACGCGCGCTGAGGTACTCATGTAAAGGACGCTGAAAAATATACTTAGACTGCTCCGATTGTTTTGAAATTTTTACACAACCATATTACATGTATATACTTTCGAAAAATGAAAAAAATCGATTTCTCAAAAGTGTCAAACTCTAATAGCCCCTTAACCCTAGCTACACACTACGGGGTCCAATGAACCGACAGCAACACTACATTTTCACCTTTTTTTCACCGCACGCCTTTTCATAAACGTTATAACTTTTTATCAAACGACTTTTTGGCTTTACTAATTGCTTCTCCGGATTAGTCGGAGTCTGGCGTTTCGATTTCACTACAATTAAACCTTAATGGACACGGTTGTTACAATGTTATAGAGCAATAAATGTTGTCGGTCCAATAGACGGATAGTGTGTAAGTAAGGTAGTAAAAGTTATAGTGTGTAGGTTAATTTATGTTGCAGAGGAATTAGAGAAAAGTATCAAAATTTAACGAATTATCTAATGAATTTAACGAATTATTTAACGATCTTTCTTATGTTCAAGTGTTTAGACCGATCGTTTTTTTTTAAATCGCAGCTTCGTAACGTGAAAAATTGGCTAATACTTAGTGTGATTGTACTTAAGGTCGAATCGTACGATAAGTAAACGTACAAGGAACGAGATTACGAAGGGTATACTGAGAATCATTTATCATTCCTCGTTCGTACGTCACTGGATCGATAACGAAGCATGATTTTATCAAATTTTTTGAAACAAGGTCTGAGTGTGTACGTGTATACGAGCTCAAGACATTGTCCAAATATATCTTATCATCGGAGAACCAAATATTCCAGAAGATGTGATTTATATTCTATTTACTGTCTGTGTGTTTGACGAGCAAAATATATACGATAACGCGATGCTCGAGCCTCCATAAGTATAACCGATAATCACGTGCCCATCACTATCTCGGTCATGTGCTACACGTGCTTACAACTATACGTTAGTCTATGATTTATTTATCACGAACCTATATCGTTTATAAATATTTATCATACCCAGTGAGATTTGCAATTTTTGTTGAAATCAAATATGATATTAACATAATTTTCGAATAATAAAAAAGTATTTATTTTGAATACTAATGATTATTGGGGCATGTATACGAATATGAATAATCCTGATTCATTGCACAGTTCAGATTCACATTATTGAATCAGAATCAATAGTGCAATCGAACTTTCATAAATTCTGTAAATAATTTAGTTCGTTAATATAATGTTGTTGTTACAAGCAGCCACTTTTAACATTAATAAATATTCGTCGATTTTTTCGTGTTTGATAATCCGTACTAATGAAACAGTAGTTAGCAAAACAGCAGGAAAGTTTTTTTTTATACGATAAACTAGGACATAGCCAAAATTGTACTGTGAGTTAATTAGGTTATTGAAGATTTCGATCGCAGATTTGAATCGATGTTATCTTTATTCCGTTACATTTTTTCCCAAAACGTTTGTATATTGTCTATTAATTTGTTATTTTACGCAGTATATCATGTTATTTTTTTTTATGTATAATTGATGCTAATTTCTTTATTTTATCTTCATGTAGATTTTATCATTTTCTGAATTAAGGCAGTCACCCCGTGTGATATGTTGAAAAAATCGAATTTTTTTTTGCATAAATTGATTTCTATACATGTGTAGAATATGCTGGTAAAGTATTTTTCCAATATTCGAAGTCGTTGGAAAATTACAGTAGTTAGAAGACCAGGTGTTCGGAGCGCTTGGTCGAGAGGTCAAACATTCAACGGAATTTTAAATGCCGAACCATACGGAGAAACCTTAGTATCAAAAAAAATGCGTGGGCCATGTAGAGAAAAGAATGGGGACGCGACTCCGTAAAGCAAAAAAAGTAATAAAGGAATCGGTGTAAAAGGCGCAGGCAAACTGACTGACAAGATCATCAATGAAATGACAAAGTTCTACGGATTAGCAATTCGTCGATATTCAGATTGTGTTGAAGAAATGAAGAAAGAAGTTTGGGCCACTTTCTTTCATAAAAGTTCGTCAGATGAAAATCCTCAGCATCAAAATTGTCCAGAGGGCGAAGAGAGCTGGTGCAAATGGCGGCAGGCTGAAGCTAAGGGTGAGCTCAGTCAATCCCATTACGACAAGCCACCTTTAACACCAGCAGTCCAAGCAGCTATCAAGCCTGTATATGAAGACTTGTCAAGAGATGAGCTGTTGACCCGATGCTTAGGAGCAGAGACGCAGAACAATAATGAATTTCTGAATTCATTGATCTGGACTTTCACTCCAAAACCTTCACTCCGGCGCCAAAATCGTTGAGATTGCAACATTTTTGGCTGCAATTATCTTCAGCGAAGGATTTCAAGGAGTCATAAAAACATTGGCGACAATGGGATGTCCAATTGGCCACGAAGCGCATGCTTACGTGCACCACCGTGATGAAGCACGTATCGCTCGCTCCGAGCGGCGCGTGAGCGATGTCGTGAAACAAGCCAGGATTGAAGCAAGAGCGCAGCAAGCAGCTTTAAGGGACTTCCAAGAGAAAGAAGAAGGCATTCTCTATGGACCAGGCATAGCAGATTAATGGTAAGTAAAGATTTCATAATTTAAATTGTATTTGAACTTTTAAACGCGTTTTTCTTAAAACTGCGTTTTTATAACTGTCCTCCACGATATCTCAAAAACGGTTTGACCGATTGCTTTGAAATGTTAATGGTAGATTCAGCACATGTATAGTCATCGATTAAACTAAAATAATGCGAAAATTCCGAGCCGTTTTTTTTATAACAAAATAATCGAAAAAAATCATGAAATTTGAAAATCATTTTTCAAAAACATGTCAATTATTCAATTTTCAATATTTTCGAATGATTCTAGTTCATTCGATAGCCACAGCTTCACAGATTAAAATGCCGTTTGGTATTTTGATTTCAGATAAGTCAATCAGCCGGAATCATGGAGAAAGTCGACAAACTTTTTTTCGACATGGGTGCCTTTGGAGTGGTGCAACACACATAATGATGAAGATTTTGGTCTGAAAATATTCTGACTTACTGTTGAAATATCAATAAATATATAGTAAAAAGTTCAAATGTTTATATTTTTATTGTCCGTAAAAAAAAATCCCAAAAAAAGCTAAAAAAACCGGCCGTCACACGGAGTGACGGCCTGAAATCACATGAATAGGGAGAGTTTGTATGTTTGACGCAATGTCCTAAACTATGAGATTTTTTCTTATGAAACTTTCATGGACATATGCTTAACCCGTCGTTGATCGCGCTATGACACTTTTTCTCACACTTCTATCAAAACGATAATTACTCGAAAATTTCAAATGGCATAAGCATATGAAAATTTGTCTATCTTCTTCAAATGTATTTTTCTCTATGTCAAAAGAGTTAAATTCTTTTTTTTTTTATTTTTTTTTGTAGCACCAATTTGCGTTGTACTTGTGGTTTTTAAGAAATAAAAATGTTCAAAAGTCACAATTACTGTGGCAAAATTATTTTGAAGTCCCTATTTATAAAATTAAGTGCTTGGAACACATACATGAGAGAAAATCTCTCATCGTGCGACTAACGTCTGAAGTGTAAGTTGAGTGGCTGCTGACGGGTGAAGGTCAACAGTGACGTAAATTATTTTTGATTGCCATTCATTTAGAGCAGGTGGATTAATGAGCAAATATGCACCCCAAGTTATTATTTCGTCATAGAAATAGAATGGTTGGTTTACATATTTTATCTTTGATGTATCTGAAAACTTTCAATGTCTCCGCATCAAACGTCTCTCAAAATTGCAAGACTTTTATAAAGAACGTCTCCCTTGCATGGTCTCATTTTTTTAGAGTAGTAATTCTTTATATTCATCGAAATATGCTCACGCGTATGGCGAGCTTTTAATCCCTTAGGATTTAATAACTGAAGATAGAAAGGTATTTTCTGAGACTGAACCGTGCGAAATTGAATACTCCACGAGATTGGACTTTATTAATAACATGAGACGTAATCTAATGAGTGATTAATAGAACTCGCACATAAATAAATAAATTAATAATTAATAAGTTATCAATGACATCATGAAGAAATCGGTTTGAAGAACTCTATCAGAGTCGATTCGACAATTCCGTCTCGAACTGACATATAAACGTATAAGTTCTAGATCAGATTGTTCCGAGTTGAATGTATTCGAGGGAGTGTTTTGATAAAGATTTTTGTTAGAAATAACGAAAAACGCTTCTTTTTATTATCTCGTTCAGTCTTTAGGGTTTCCTGAGGTAAATTGGTGAGATTCCAATAGGATATTAAGGGCGATAGATTGCTGAAGCATTTTAGTTGAATTCTTGAGGGGTGTGTCTGGATTTTAAACCTTCATTAAGACCAAATGTGGAGCGTGAAGAAGCGTCAGTTCGCGAAATCGCATTGTGAATGAGGCAAACCAGGGTTCCTCACTCGGGAATGGAGTATAAGTAGGAGACATTATTTATTTTGTAGACTATCAAATTTTAGATCGCAAAGAGATTGAATTTGATTTATTGATCAATGTTAAAAAAGGGAGAGCACATTGGTTGTTTTTTTTGTTTCAAATCGAATGATTTAACTCACTAGAAACTACCGTTGTGAGAAATTTAACACTTTTTTTGAAAGCTCATATTTTTTACTTTAAATAGTTGAGGTAAAATTTAAAAGTTATTTGGGTATTTGTTGTTATTTTGGTAACGCAGATTTGATTTTCAGATCTTACAAAATTAGACACTGAAATGTAACGATTGGTTTGAAAAAAATGCGCTGCAAATAGTTGATGTTTTATCGCTGATTTTATGTTATTAATTAGATTTATAATTAGTAAATAAGTTGATTAATCCTACTGAGAATGCTCTATACATTGAATACAAAAGTGGATCTCATTTTCTAAAAATTTTGAAGGATGATAAGCTCGAAGAAAAAGTTTTATCATATGGGTTTTTTCCTTTGCTCTCTCTCTTTCAGCGAGAACAGTATGGAAAAATAATTTTAAAAAATATGATTGATAAATACTTTTACCTTCTGGCCAAAAGTTTCCACTTCCATCCGCTACGTACATCGTTGGCTTTCGATTATGCCTCACGCTTGTGCGATAAGTGTAATCTATATTTAGTACTGATAATAAAGTGCGTTTATATTCACTTTGGCATTTAACGTAAATTTATCGACGCTTATTCGGAAGATATAAATATAACCAAACAGTAGTGGATCGAACTATTTTCGTCCGTAGTGTAAATTCGAAAAAAAAAATTTCAAAATTTTTATTATCTCGTTTATTATTAAATCTGGGTCACGAACTCACTTCTACGAACAAAAAGATTTCGCCTATTTATTTATGTCATAGATAAACGTTCGTTTGCAAGATTACACATTTTTTAAAAAATTTCATCATTTTTCAAATTATATCCTCTTCACCCATCAGTCCTTAATTGAACTGTAAAAACTGGTTATAAAAATAAACAGTAAACAATAAATTAGACGTATAAAGTAAAATAATCGAATTGTTGAATTAATTTTAAAAAATCCTTGCCCCTCAATATTTTAACTTAAAAAATCTGTTTCTAGATTGATAAATACTCATACTCAGAAAACGTGCTCGTTATTCAAGAAATTTCAATTTTAACAACAAAAAGTACAGTCACTTTTTGAATACAATTGGCGTATTTTTAGTTCGCTAGAAACCTCTTCTCGCCGAAACATAAAACGCGAAAAAAATAAATCATACAAGCAGCTTTTTCTGAAGGTAATCATAAATTTAGCAAATCGATACAAGAAGATAAATTTGCGATACAGCATAATCACGGAGAACGCTTAATTACAGCAGACTGCTCCAAATTAAGAGCAATATGTATGTATATTGAGAATTGATGATTGCAATTGCAAGTGCTACAGATTTTGCGTGAATTAATTTACATTTCGCGCATATAAATCGACGTGTTTAATGAATCGAAATATGCGAATATATAACCTCAATTTAGCATATTCGACTAGAGCATAGACAAGCAAATGAAGAATCGCATTTGCTTAAATTAAAAAAAAATCTAATTACTAATCTCTATTATCAATAATTCGGCACATATAACTTTTTTCGATATCTCTTTTGTATCTTGTAATTATGAAATTTAACGCATACGTTTAAAACAAAAAAAAAATAGAAAAATCATACGAACATAGAACATAAAAAATGGTCCTCGAATAAGGAAAAAAAATGTTTCGCAGTCGGTAGGACTCGAACCTACGCTCCCAGAGGGAATCTGATTTCTAGTCAGACGCCTTAACCACTCGGCCACGACTGCTCCGTCTCATTTTTTGGCGAACTGTCTCTCAATATTAAGATTTCGACACATCGATAATATATCGTAATACCCCACACTGAGAAAAAAAATTTGTTCATCGAACTAAATCCGATTTTGTTGTACGAAAAATGGTCGAACCAACAATTTTTTTTTGTTCAATGGCAAATGGTTTAGTTTATTCAACTAAATAATGAAAATTTCTTGTAAATGAATCAACTAAATCATCAGAGTCAAATGACTTTGTTCAAACAACTGGTGCCATTTATTTGCTTACGCATATTTTTTAGTTGCTTTAATAAAATATTTGTTTGAATCTCAATTACCAAATTGACTAAACGTTAATCGTTAGGAGGAATAAATGAATTAGTTTCTTTGAATGATATTTTATTACATCAACATTAATTTGTTTGGCTGCGCCGAAGTTTTGTTAGTTCAGCCAATAACTTGTTTCAACATTCACAAATTATTTTGTATTAACTGAAAAATATTTTGTTGTCCGTATGGAATTAAATATTTTTGTTGAAAGAAACGAAATTTGTTTCGGTCAACAAATTTTTTTCTCACTATATAACTGAATTTCGATTCCCTTTTCGGCTTGCTGAGTAATCAAGTACAATAAATTTGTGTTTGAACATAAAAACATATTAAATTCAAATACATCTTGAATCAAACGAACAATATTAATAATCAATAATGATCAACTACAACAACGTCAACAATCACAGAAACGACAGCAACAACAAGAATAATGAAAAAAGAAAAATTCACCTCGTATTTAAATTGCATGAGTGTAGTTGCACTTAAACACTCGACAATAAGCGTGTGTACATGGGAACTCGAGCATGCGAAGTAACGTAATACAAGTATTATGCTCGCACATGCGACCAGCATCTCGTGAGCTACTTAATCTTATCATCTTCAAGATTCTTCAGAAGTTAGAACAAAAAATACCGGGAACCAGAACGACGTGAACGACTTAATCTTTGTTTGTACATCAGAACATTAGTGACAAATATAAACATTCGAAAACAATAAATAAATAATAAATAACCGGAAACAAACGTCTTTCGGGTACAAGCTTACGACATCGAGAAATCTTAAATAAATACGAATTGAAAAAAGTTATCGATGTAGAAACGAAAATGATTTTCTTTCAGTCAGAGGATTCTTTCAATTTTATGGATGCCTTTTATCATAGTTATTCTGTTACATTGGAAAAGTGCGCAATATCCTATTGATGCCAATATAACGATCTCACAATTGTTGCCAATTGAATTATTAAAGCTGTTTTGATATTCGTGATCATCATGTTCAAGCGTTTTGCTATTTCGTTCGATTTGCATTGTTACGAGAGAAATTGATCAATATTGATTTCAGGGTCGAACAACGAATAACAAAAAAATAAACCAATATGTCAGAAAATCATACTTTCATACATGTGGTAAACATGAAAAATTTGATATTAATTTCCTCAAATTGTTATATAATTGAGAATCGATTTCATTTTACGTACAGTATAATAATGCTCGAATACTGCTTGTGTAGGAGCTTTTTTATCGGACACGAATATTTTGATACTGGGCATTGTTCTGTTTTGTTTCGCCACGGTCTTGCACACTTCGCACCTTGGATAGTGACGATTAGACTTTTGGCACGCTTACTCTTTTTATCGACTATATCTCTCGTGGTCTTGACTGAACTTCATTTGTATGAATATATACATTTATATTAAGAGTCGCGGTAGTGACTCGAGACAAGTACATTTACAAGCGAGTCTACAAGACTCACACAGGAAGCACCGCGATTCTACCTGTTTTCGAAAATTGTTTCTTCAATATTTATTAAATGACAGTATTTTGGAGGATTATTCAGGTTCGTGTATTAAAAATTTTTTTTTTCTTTCGATCGCGACTAATTAGAACCTCGTATACATATACGCCTATGGAGGTCATTCGCAAACATCGTTCGGGTATTCCCTTCGTGCTTTCAGATTGCCAAAATGTGACTAGATAATCGTACACACTTGTGTCGTCGCGACGCGTTGCCAACCCATTTTAAAATATCGTCAGGTGTACATGCTCAAAACAAATGGATGGCGAAAAAAATTGTGATTAAAAAAAAAAAAATCAATTCTTTCAATTGGAGCTTAGTAATTTAAGCAAAATTAATATTCAAATCTAAGTTTTTAATGAACTAAGTTTAAATTATTCGAATACTTAAATTCAAATAAAGTCCATAATGAATTATTAATTCATAGATTCTGCTAGTTGAATGAATAATTTATTCAATATTGAAGTATCGATGAAGAAATTAAAAATAAAATTAGTAATGTTCCGTTGTTAATTGGAGCTTTTAGTGTGAGTTAAAATTAGTGCCACAAGTGTTAATTGATCGTAATTAATCACACTAAAAATACAATAATTCATGTATCACGTTATTTATTATATTGTTTATTATTATTGTTATAAAAAACAATGTTCATCATTGATTGCTTGTCTTCAACGAAAAATTTACCGGATTTCCTGTATCGAATTTGGACTTTAACGACGAGAGGATTGTGAAAAATCGATTGTGAATTAAAAGTGTTAAGATTTTCGATGGTTCCAGCAGTGATTTCCAAAATTTATTAGACGAAGAAAAAAATAGACTCGCCCAGCGAGTTTTTCCAATGTCAGTTTGGCACAAGAAATTTTTCGTGTTATCACTAATCAGGAGATTCAGTGGGAAGAGAATAACGATAGCGAGCGAGTGGATCTATGTGGTGAGACAAAACTTGATAGAAGTGGTTTTGCAAAGTGGTGTGGGATTTGGGGAGCGAGGAGGCGGGAGAAAAAGACAGGGTGATGAAAAAAGGGTGACAGAGAGGGTGCAGAGGAAAGATAGATAAAATGAGAACGAGAAGGAGTGAAGAGAAAAACAATTGCATAGAGAATTGGTGAACTGCGCGCGCAGATCCCCGCTTCTTTTTCTCAGCTCAACTTGAGGACGCTATATATGACGTCACCAGAGTAGGTCGCAGCCACTCAGCTGACTGCTACACTCGGAAATTCCAACAACCTCCGAACAATCGACCTCCGCAATTCTATGTTCAGGTATGATTATCAACATCCAATAGTCGTTTCATTAATATTCTCATTATTTCTCATCCGAATTTAATTCCATTTTCGTACGTTAGCACCACGTGCTCGCGGTTCATTGCTCTTGATATTTAAATCCATTTCCATCATTTATACACATTCTCAGTAACTTCTATTTCTTTTACGGAAACATAAAAGTATCTTCGTAATTTTTTACAAATTTATGTTTTTTTTTCTTGAATTGACTTGACTGAACTTGACTGAAGATCATGATAAAAACAAAATAATGATGTGGATATTATTAAAAATATATCTTGTCGTATAGATATGACATGTGTGCTTTATGTATATCAAGAGTCGCGGCAATGGCTCGACGCCAAGTATTTAAAAAAAATTAAAACCGTCTGAAAAGCCGGCCGTACTCTTATATATTTCAATATGAAATTTTTCCTATTTTGTTTATGGGGCATTCCATGCCAAACCGACCAGTCCGTGATCCTAACAATTTTTGATTTTATCGAAATTTATTTATTTTCAAGTAACTACTAAAAGGAGTTTTTAGGAATTTTTTAGATTTTTATCACAACTCGTTTAAGAATTATGAATTTATCAAAATTTCGCACGAAATTTTTTTAACTGCTCATAGCTTTTTCAACAACAGGGGTATCAAAATAAAATAGTAGACCATTTTTTTCGTCTTAAATTGTAGTTTCATAAAAAAAATACAAAAAAAATCATCAAAAGTTAATTTCATATATTTCTTTCAGTTTTAATTCAAAAATATTTTTTTTTTCAATCTTGGACCGTTTAGATTTTTTTGAAAAAATTTACCATTTTTCTAGACATATTTTTACATATTTCAAAAAATTCGTAGCTTGTGATATCCATAGTTTCTATTTTTTTCTTATTTTCTTTACCACGTGTAAAACAATAGTTATTAGTTGTCAATCCTAAATTATATTTTTTAATTATTTTTTGTCACTCATAATTCCATTTCTTAAGAAATTATGAACGGGAAAAAAAAATAAACAAATATTGGAACTGATTTCTGTTTTTGTCAGTTTTCAACCAAAAATTTTTTTTCACAACTTGGCCCATTTTGATTTTTTTGAAAAAAATCACCATCTTTCACGACACATTTTTACACGTCCCGGAAAATCCGTAGCTTGTAATATTCATGAATAAGGGTTAATAATTTATAATCATTGGTTTACATGTGGCAGAGAATTGAAAAAAAAAATAGAAGTTATGCATATCATAAGCTGCGGATTTTTTAGGACATGTACAAATATATCGTAAAAGATGGTGAATTTTTTCAGAAAAATCAAAATGGGCCAAGTTGTGAAAAAAATGTTTGGTTGAAAACTGAAAAAAAAAACATGGTAATCAGTTCCAATATTTTTTTTAATCTTTTTTTATTCATAATTTCTTAAGGAATGGAATTATGAGTGGAAAAAAATAATAAAAAAATATAATTCAAGATTGACAACTAATAATTATTAGTTTACACGTGGTAAAAAATAAGAAAAAAATAGAAGGTATGGATATCACAAGTTGTGAATTTTTTGAGACATGTAAAAATATGTCTAGACAAATTGTGAATTTAAAAAAAAAACAAAACGGTTCAAGTTTTGAAAACAAAAATTTTGGATTAAAACTAAAAAAAAAACATGAGAAATCATCTTTTGATAATTTTTTTGTATTTTTTTTTATGAAACTACAATTCAAGACAAAAAAATGACCTACTATTTCATTTTGAAACAAAAACTGAAAAAAACTGAAAAAAAAACAGAAAAATTTCCGACTTAAAAATGGGTCGAAAAAAACGAGAAGATAAAATTTCTTTCCTTTCATAAGGTCCTTTTTTTGTTTATTTAACCCGCTTAATTTTCCGAAACTCATTTTTTTGTTAATGTGACATTGAACTGCTCAATGTATCGCATGGCTTTAGAAATTTGATTCTTGTAGCGATTGAAATGGTTAGAGGGGTTTTCACATCATGAATGGTGACATTTTTGTTTTGGATATTCGTATACGACAAAAGGCAATTTCCATTGTTCAATGTGAGGCTTGTCGTATCCAGAAGGAAATAGTTAAACGACTGTTAGTTGTCATCGGTGACCGTTGAAACCTCTAACGAAAGGCTGACATATGTGCTAACACAGTAAAGCAACACACCAGCTCAAATTCACACTGATACCGTATCGATTAATAACTCATCTCGCGGTTGTATCATCGTTACCATAACGTCGTTCTCGTTGATCACGGAAAAAGAGGCTTTCAAACGTCAAACATTTATCCGAGGTATTTTCACTCAATAGTACGGCGTTCGATTCTCGTTTTCGAGATTGTTACCATGATTTTTCGAACTATTCTATTCGCTTTAAAAAAATATTCGGATATTTTTGATGAGTGAATCATTGTTTTTGTATGCTTTTTTATAATATTAAACGTTTTAGCTTCAATGCGAATATTGGGATAAATTCGATTGATTTTGAAATATGAATATTTCAATTTTCAAAATGTTTTGGAATATTTTTTAGCTTCAAGTGGACATTTTCAAACATTTATATATATATATAGAGATATTTGTGATCATTGAAATTCAAACAGAATCTCAGTTTGAATATTTGAAATTTTTTGAAACGTGATTTTACGGAATTTTTCAAAATGATTTGAAAAAGAGGAAAATTTTGAATATCAAAAGTTCGCGGATATATTTTGAAAAAATATTTGTTTGGAAACAGGGTATGGGATGGTATTTTGAAAATGCCGGCTACGTGATTATATGTGAAAAATTTCGTAAACTAACGACATTAACAATCGAATCGGTTTCTTCCGATTAAACCGATTTTTCCTCTTTTTACCGTATTTAATCTCCGATAAACGTTCCTCAATTAATTCTTGATAAAATCAGTAAAATATAACCGGATCAGATTTATTATATACAATGTTTATCATTGATTGATTTTCATTTTTGTTAATCCCAGGTAAACATCGATTGCAATCACGAAATCACAATGGGCGATTCGCTTGAGCAAATGCACAAAAATGATACAATCAAACTTCGCGAGCGTCACATTGGGTAAGTACAAAAAAATGTATAGCTTCGAAATTATTTATGATTAAAATTCTATCGTGCATATACAAATTGTGTAAACGCCCCGTATAGAATATTGTGGAGAAATTATATTTTTAGAAATTAAAAATAACATTCATTTTGAAAAACGAAACGATATTTCATTCATGCGTAATAAAGTCTCGCAACTTTTATTGACGTATCTTCTCTCAATGTCTAAATATTTCGAAACTTTTAACATCGCCTGCCAAGATTATCCGTTAGCAATATACTGTGTCCGAAAAGTCATGCCAAGGCTTATCGTATAGATCGTGAGAATCGGAAAAGAAGATTCTTTAACCATTTTTCCCGGTGCATCGTTGATGAGATTTGAATTAATTATAGTGATGGATAAGCCGGTGCGTAGTGAGGAAATCGCCACGCCCACTTTCTTTCCCTGGCTGTCTATAATTAATTAATATCTGATCCCCGGTGCATCGGAGAAGAAAATGGCTGAAAATTGTTCTCCTCCGTATTAAGTAATCTCACTATCCTCTGAAACTTTGATATCACTTTTAGCGCAGCCTGTATATTTATTCATAGGAAGCCCGCAGACCGTAGTTATCGGGCGTTGTGCGGGTCATCATGATAACGCTGTGACATCCTCGAATCGATCTACTCTACAAATTAGCATATTATCACGTGCTTGCGGAATCAGACTACCCGATAAAATGTCACGTATACCCGTATAACTTTATACTTACCCACTGTATGTACGACTATTCGACGATTGAATCGCGTGCATCAAACCCTGAATATCTAGATGATATCCAATTCACTGGTGAAATGGGACACACTTATTGAGATACGAATATTTCCACGCGATTGTACTTCATATGCATACATATCGATATAAATATCAACATGTATGTAAAGGAGTACATGAAGAATAGTGCGAATGGTATACTTAACCCTTTGAGGCATACATTTTTCCTTACGTTCGATTTACTTGAAAGTTTGCAGCATGCTTAGGTTTTTGGGGTCGCTGATTACGAATCTGAGCTAAAAATTCGAATATAAGCGAACGTTTTCAGTCAATATTATTATTAGTTTGGATCTAGTATAGAAACAATCGGTTCTTTATTTTTTTTTAACAAAAACTACTGAACAGAATATTTTGAAATAACTCTGAACAATTTTTTGGAGTGTATTAAGGTTGTGAAAAATCACGTTTTGTGATGTCCATCACGATTTTCATAGTAGATTAGTAGAAAATGCATTTTTTCATGAAAAAGCACGAATTTGGACTATTTGTTTATCATGGTATTTATGCAGTTGAGGATTTACATACGTCCAGCAGCGCCTAAAACGCGCTAAAAGAAAAACTGTTTTTAGAAGAGATAGCAATAGAAATTAATAGAAATAATTTTTACACATTGTTTATTAGTTTTTAAACTTTATAAAAAAATTTATTTCATTTTTTTTTCAAAAATTACAACATAAAAAATCACGTTTCCCGAAGCACTATGAAAAAAAAGTTGCTCCACGGTCGGCATCATTTCTTCTTGAAATGCTGATGGATCTGCAAAACGTAAAAAAATTCTTATAAAATAAAGTTGTAGTTATAGTCTCTCGAGCCGGATTTTTGAAATTCGAAAAATTTTGGCAATTTACGGCAGTTTAAAAAAAGTGTGCATTTTGTGTCATAAATGTCACACTTTAATTATGTTTATAAAATTTTTTAATCACAACATCAAAAATCCGACTCGACAGACTATAGAGAAAATAATTTCGAATATTTAAAAAAAAAGCATCAAAAAATATTAAAAACTGTATGAGTTATCATGCAGACCGTGCCAGAAAAAGTAGTTTTGAGAAAAATGCATTTAAAGTTTCGTGACTGCCCAACGTGACTGCGTTGGGCAGTCACGTTTTCTATAATAATTTTCTATTTAATTATTCTTTCTATTTAATTATTCTATATAATAATTCTATAATAATTAGATAATATAATAATTCGATCTATGGGGAATTTGTACAATCGACTTACATAGAAATACGCCTAAAACTATAGTGAATAATAATCTGTAAAAAAAAAATCGATTTTTTGAAAATTCTGGACGTATGTAAGGCCTTAACGAATAATGAATATACATATTTTTTATACATTCATGAATGTCCAATGGACCATGTACAAATGAAAAATTGGGTATTTGTTGCAGCAAAAGTAGTTAAATAATCAAAAAACTGCAAAGAAAAAGGTGGGACAACGTATGTCCCAGCATGACTCAAAGAGTCAAAGGAATTTCATTGGTTATACTGTTTCGAAAAAGATTCTAGCCATTCCAAATAAGTATTTATCATTTTTAAAGAAAATCCTCACATTTTTAAGCCTGTGCTTTTTTAAATCTTGAATACCACACCACATCAGCCACTCGATTCCTCCGTACATGGGCCTCGATGACCCGGAGCTTTCTTTCGCGATCTTCGAACGTAATTCGTTAATATTAATTTTTCTGTCAATCGCTGAATTTCTCGTTGTAGAGATATTAGAAAAAAGAAATAGGAAATGGTTTAATTGAAAAAAATGTTATCGCCATATGGACTTCCCACACTCAGTGTCGTATTTTGGGATTAAATTATGAATGAGCATATAATAGTATAACATACAACCTGACGATATTAAATTTGCAACTTTACCATTTTATTAATTAGCGTGTTCAAGAAACTTTTTTCCGATTTTTATGATTATTTTTAAAATACTCTTTGCAGACAATCGTGCAAGCTTTTTTACAAGTCGAGTCCTCTTAAAATCGTACGTGCTGAGGGTCAGTACATGTTCGACGAGAGAGGCGAGCGCTATCTGGATTGCATAAACAACGTGGCACACGGTAATTTCATTTTTTGTTTCTAATTGCACGAGTGTAAACGACGTGTAATAAAAACAATAAAGTAAAAGTTGTTGATAGTGTATCGTTTAAAGTTACAAGCAAAGTTAAATATCGATTTGATATTTTTATAAAAAAAGGACTTGAAATAAAAAAATAAAGAATAAAAACGAATGTGACTGACCGGTATAAATATGTCCGTAGTCGGTCACTGTCATCCTGAGGTCGTAAAAGCGGGTCAGCAACAGATGGCTCTGCTCTACACGAACAATCGTTTTCTCCACGACAATCTGGTCGTTTGTGCACGTCGTTTGACATCTCTTCTACCAGAGCCACTGTCGGTTTGTTATCTCGTCAATTCTGGCAGCGAGGCAAATGATCTGGCACTTCGTCTCGCCGAAGCACACACCGGGAATAGAGATGTCATCACGGTCGATCAGTAAGTTTGCTCTGATGGCGATCTGACCTTTATCTATGTCAACTTCGATTACAACTTATAGTTACATCGTTCAATTGCTACGAACAAAAGAAGGGTCGAGTGAAATAATCATGTAACTGCTTTATTTAAATGACAAGTCTTATGTCTGCAAAAAAATGACTGTGATCTCACTTGCAGATAATATACAAAAATGTGATATTTGTAATATCATTATGGTGTTAGTTTGACATTAAAAACACTAAATATTAATTTCATTATTATCATTAGAAATTGCACATACAGAGATATGTTTAGCGCATCATTTTACCACTGACGAGTGGTCAGCGCTTTATAAAAAATCCGCTAGGTGGCGGCAGGTTCGGCACTCTCGCGTCAGCGAAGTAGCGTAACTGCGGCTATGAAATGTTATCGCAATTTAATAATTTTTTATTTTCTTTATAGAATCATAACTTTATAGCTGATTTACTTTCATTGGCACTATGAATTTGTAAAACACTAATATCGTTGCTTTTATTTGAAGGGCTTTACACATTACCTGAAATGTTTGTTTTATATGAGACTGTATGTTTTTTCATTGAAATCCTATTATGAATCAATGTTCGAGACGTAACTATGATTAATAATGAAGTACTAATTATGTCTAGAAAATTTTCAGAGGGCATCTACGTCCACTATACTATTGTCATCTGTGAATCACTCACTAATCAGTTGGTTTTCATTTTTTGCTTGTTTACAGCCTACATCATGTATAACCTATATGAAGACGAGTTTTCACAGAATTAAAAAAAAAAAAACATTCATAAACAAAATGAGCACGAAACGTATTCACAACTCGACGATGGCCGCCACCCAAGCAAGAATACACATCGAGATAATCTTCTTCTCATTTCAGGAGACACACGACGATGTATGTGACACGTAACAATGCTTATAAGAAACACATGTATAGAAATAGAAAAAAGAACAAAGTGTGATTTATGAAGTCTTATAACTTGCATTTTGACGTCATAAGTATCTGGAACTGGTCTCCACTGGGAAATAAAGTTTATCCTAATCCGGATGAGAATACATCGCGTCACTAATAATGTACAAATTATTACCTGCGAAAAAATCCACGTAATATTTCGTGATCAAGAGACGCGGTAGCGGCTCGATGCCAAGTATTAAAAAAAAAGCCAGCGCGAGCTCTGCCGCCCTCTTATATACTTGAATATGACGGTTTTTGGGCTTTTCTTTTTTTTCAAATTTAATTTACTAAAATTTCAAGCAAAGAATAAATATTAAAAAAAATTTTAATATTTACATTTTTTCACTTTTTGTTTGAAAAAATCGTTTCATATTTCATGTTTTGGACTAACTATATTTTCATGGAAACCAGTTTTAGTTCGCTGTATACTCAATTAATAAATAAGAACGAAAATAATTTAAAAAATTCATAGACGGGAGAGTACATTTTTCGCGTTTTGAGATAATATCCTCGACATTTTTCCTGCCAACATTGATGGAACCGATGAACCCGCAAAAATTGCTGCGCCCTCTCAAATTTCGAAGAATCGTTGATTCAAAAATAATCATTATTTATTAATACGGACGATGAAAATTCAGGACGAATATAGGCACATCTATTTTTTGAGCAGAAACGCGTCTTTCGAATAATATTTATGTAGAATAAGATTTCAGGCTGGAGTCGAATGGTTCTTTGAGCTCGTTTATCGATGGGATAAAAGAGTCTTGGAAAACTTGACTTGACTATTTCGCTCTCTTTGTCTCCTTCCCTCCCTCTCTCTCTCTCTCTCTCTCTCTCTCTCTCTCTCTTTTTCTCTCTCTCGCTCTCTTTCTTTTTTATTTTGGATAAGCTTTGTATCATAGTGTTTCTGTATATTTTCGTTCGCGTTTTTAAAATTTGTTTTAATTTTTGTAGTGCGTATCACGGACACTTGACCTCAATGATCGACATCTCTCCTTACAAGTTCAATCAGATCAAGAATGGCAAGAAGGATTGGGTTCACGTGGTGCGTGTGATAAATTGTTTGTTTATAAATAGAAACAAATATATGAAAAGCATTACTTTTTTCAACACAAACAATAATAACAATTCAGATATTGATAAACAAAACAGTATAAATGAGGGTTTTATCCAGGTTTAAATAAACAATTGATTTTGATGAAGACATTGAATGAAATTTTCAGGATTTATTAAAACTAACTGAATTCTTTTTTTTCAGGCTCCATGCCCCGATGTTTATCGCGGTATTTATCGTGACAAAGAATTCCCTAATGAAGATCTGGGGGTGAAATACGCTGATGAGGTGAAAAAAATTTGCAACGGCGTAAGGGCCAAGGGGAAAAAAATTCGCGCTTTCATCTCCGAGAGTCTCATGTCTGTGGGTGGACAAATTTTGCCACCGCCGAATTATTACCGAAACGTTTATCGGTGAGTGCTGAATTCTATTAATTTTATACGTAATCTACTTTGTTCAGCTGGAATTAATGAATAATTATTATATCGATTACTTTCATATGTATAATTAGTTAATATTTATTATAGTTAACATTCATTTTATTTATAACTGATGAACAATAAAATTAATTAATTACATTCAGACATGTTCGTGAGGCTGGTGGAATTTGCATAGCTGACGAGGTTCAAGTTGGATTCGGCAGAGTTGGCTCACATATGTGGGCTTTTCAGTTATACGGTGATGACGTCATTCCGGATATAGTAACGATTGGGAAACCCATGGGCAACGGACACCCCGTCGCTGCAGTCATAACGACTCAAGAAATTGCTGCCAGCTTCAAACAAACGGGACTTGAGTACTTTAATACGGTGAGTATAGTTATACATGTATTATTCCATCTCGATTCCAAATTCTATTTCAAATTCTCGGTCTGCTTCCACTTTTATATGTTACATTGAGACGAAAATTGTACTAGTATTTTTGAACCACTAATTAAACTGATGTACGATTTTTTTCGTCTGTTACGAGTCAGCTAAAAAAGGGATTTTTTAACAATGTTTTTAAATTGATAAAGCAAAAATTTGTTATGATCGTAATGAAAAAAAATTCATAATTAATTTCCATGTGAATGGAAACGTCGAAACGACATTTGGCATATTTGGACTTTTTTTCGGTACCCATCCGATTGAGTATTTACGAATATTTCGTTCAGAATTCTATGCCTAATAAATTTTAAGTAAAAAATGAAGACGAACAAAAAAAATCATTAATGGAGTTAGATTTATTTTTTGATGTAGATTTTTCGACGTACAGATTTGATTGAAACATTTGTCAAAAATAAATGGGATCCCAAGCCATGGTAGAATTATAATTTAATTATTCACACGCCAGGAATGATTTTCGATTGAAATAATAATAGGATTACGGTTGGTTTCTATGAAGCATTTTTTTCTTGTGTTTTGAGCTCGGACACGCGTGGAAATTCTTGTATAGTCATAAACGGCGAGAAAAACTCCCGTAGTTTTGTTTTTTTTTTCGCGTTTTGATATTTTATGGGATTCCTCGCTTGTGTTTATTTTTGAATAGCCAAAACTCGGTGACCGTGCGGTAACATGTTCTGTACAGCACGGACGTAGACCTCGAGAGCGCGAATAACCCGGGTAACTTGTTAGCCGAACAGTGCCGAGAAAATACATAAAATATAACGGGTGTCCTAATCACAATTATGAAAAGTAAATAAAAAAAAATACAATCAGTAAACTTAAATTAAAACGAAAAATTTCGTTTACTTTCGTGCAGTGTTCTAGAAAATTCAAATGATAAAACTTTATTCCCGCTGTTTTTCAATTATAAAAAAAAATTATTTATAGTTTACGGTACATTCTATTTTATTCGAAGTATTGTCCTTCAGAAGCTACGACATTTTCCCATCTTTCAAGCAACAAATGGATTCCATACCAATAGAAATCATTGCTTTTTGAGGCAATCCATTCATCGATCCATTTTTTATATCTTCATCAAAAGACTTGAAATGCTGTGATGACAAATCATTCTGAATCGCTCGAAACAAATGATAATCAGACGGTGCTATGTCCGGTGAATACGACGGGTGAGGTAAGACTTCCCAGTTCATGTCCTTTATATACTTTTTTACGGTTTCTGCTACATGTGGCCGAGCATTGTCATGGAGCAAAATTAGTTTGTTATGACGTTTGGCGTACTCAGGCTGCTTTTTTCTCAATTCCTTGTTTAGTTTCATTAATTGTTGTTTATAGCGAATAGCTGTGATCGTTTTACCCGGTTTCACCAACTTGTGGTACACCATACCTTCTTGATCCCACCAAACACACAGCATCACCTTTTGAGCATGAATATTGTGTTTTGGCGTTGATGGACCTGGTTCACCTGGCAGTACCCATGCTTTGTTTCGTTTGGGATTTTCACAATAAACCCATTTCTCGTCGCCAATCACGATTCGATGTAAAAATAACTTCCTTTCGCATCGTTCAAGCAGCAATTCACAAATCGTTTTTCACTTTTCGAGTTGTCTCTTGTTTAATTGATGTAGTAACCAATTTCCCGCTTTTTGCACCAGTCTAAGATTATGCAAATGTTTGCTAACAGCCATTTCAGTAACATTTAATATATCAGACAGTTCTTTAAGGGTCTGACATCAATCTTCATTGAGTGCCTTCAATTCTTCATTTTCAAATTTTTTTGGCTGTCCTGGACGTTCTTTGTCTTTAAAGGTCAAAATCGCTACTTTTGAATCGTCTAAACCAATTTCTGCACGTTGTCTCAGATAGACCATATTCACCATAAGCTTCTTGAAGCAAGCGATGACTTTCAGCAGCACTTTTTCTTAAATTAAAGCAAAAAAGCAAAGCTTCCCGCATATGCTGTTTCGTTGGTTCAAAACTTGACATTTTCCATATTTTTAAAAAAAGTAGCGTGTACAAGTGAATTCGCTCTCGAATACTGAATGTTGCAGGGTATGTTCAATATTTCAATACAGTATAGTTTTAGTGTTACTTCTATGAAAATAATACTAGTTACCCCATCTCATATAAAACAGTGGGAATTAAGTTTAAAACCCAATACATTATTTATTGTCTCACAAATTTTTTTATTTCCATATAAAAAACTTTGTTGGAAAGAAAAAAGCAATAACACTGGGAACTGTAATGGAATTTTTAAGATTATTCGTTAAACTCAAGTGTTATGATTAGATTCTCGAAAGTTTTTGCCCCCCCCCCATACTTTGCTCAAAATATGAAAACTGGAATGTTCGATTTTTTGATAAAAACCCCTCTTCTTTTCATTTGTTAAAATTGCGCAGACGATTTTTTTTCTATTATGTTTTACTGTTAATTATCTGAGAACTTAAAAAACAAATGGACACCCGGTTGATATGAGTGTATAAACGTACGTTTTTCCATCTTTACGAATATATATAGTAATTCGCGAAAAACGTATACCCAGATCCTTCCCGGTGACATTTAACCGGCGTAGATGCATCAAGTCTTATTTCCGAGGATTGCACGAACGATTATATCATTCGATCATCATGATATTTATCATTGTTTGTTCGTGGCTTATACGTGACAGCTATTACGTTTTCTGCGAAAAAGTATAGAATGACTTTTCAAAATATTCCTTTTTCTGACAAAAAATTGAGCTAATGATATCTCGAATTTGATTAATAAATCTATATTGTGGAAAAGGAAAACGTAAAATTAAGAATTTGATCGGTGTTAGTCAAATAAAATCAACTATAATCGATGTGATACTTTTCCATATTCTAGAAGATTAAAAATAAAAATAATAAGAACATTATTTTATTCGTATTCAAAATTTTCGTTGACAAAGCACGTGATTCTGTGAAATAACTAGAAAGTGATTTTTTCGTATTCTCATCATTGTACTATTTATCACAAAAAAATTATTCAATTTTATCAATCGTTCCCTCTTGTTTGTTTTTGTTGCGATCGTAGTACGGTGGAAATCCAGTGTCCTGCGCCATTGCAAATGCAGTAATGGAGGTAATCGAGCGCGAGGGTCTTCGCGAAAATGCGACGAGCGTGGGCGAGCACTTGTTAAAGGAATTACGAAAATTGGCGCAAATTCGTAAAATGATCGGTGACGTGCGGGGGGTTGGATTATTTATTGGTATCGAGCTGGTCCGAGATAGAGAAAAAAGAGTGCCAGCAACTGCTGAAGCGAAACACGTTGTTTCGAGAATGAAGGAAGAAAAAATTTTGGTTAGCAGCGACGGACCTGACAACAATATATTGAAGTTGAAACCTCCGATGGTATTCACGATTGCGAATGCTGATCGTTTTGTTACGGTTCTCGACGAGGTTCTCCAAGAGCTTGAAGTTGACCCCGAAGTGGTAAAATTTTGTTTTCGAAGCATAGTTAAAAAAAACAATAATTTACACTTAAGTAAAAAAAACGCACTCGTAAATTCGTTCTTTTTTTGCAGTCACTCGAACCGACGACGACGATAATTCAAGCGGTAATTTCTACAGTTGATATCAAGCCTGATTCCGATGTTGTCAACAACGTCAAGAAAAGCGTCTCGATACGAGCAAGTTAACCGATTCATTTATGAAATTATCACAGTTTTCTTATTTCTCATCTATATCTATATTCAATCGATATTTCGAGAGCTATGTAAATTTGTATCATAATTAGTATTGAATGAGTGACAAACAAAAAAACGCTCTAACGAGAGACATTTTTTTATACTTGAAGTAAAAATATAGGTGATAAAATAATACATATAGTTGCAAATATCAGCGATCTGTAAATATTCTTAAGACTCATCATTTATTTAGTGCATTAATTATTAATATATCATAGGTTATTATTCATTATCTTTAAATATTGTTGTATTTATAATCAATTAAAAAAAAAACTATTTTTTTTTTCGCACACATTGTCCGCATTATTATTTTTGAAATGGAAAATTTCGTGCAACAAAAAATATACACAAATAAAAAATTCGCACGGTCTATTCGTATTCGTTTCCACGATTCGACGTTCTTTTCTATCGTTTATGAACGGCAGACAAAAAAACACTACTAATAATCAGGACTCACGTTTCTAATAACTTTTTACTCGTATCAACTTTCCAACGTGATCGTAAACTGTATTTTCGAAATCGACATTCGGTGTTTGAGCCCACACGTGGCGAGAAAATCTCGCGCATGTAAGATCTACGTTCATTAAATTGTGAAATCAATGTCTGCCCTTGTAATCTCAGATTTCTTTTGCATTTTTTTCCGTCGAGCGACGATTAAACAGTTTAATTGTGAATGAAAGCTGTCAGGAAACTGTAAAATCAAGGCCAAAAGGTCACGGTCTTTCATCTGCTAAACTTGTCTATCCGTTATCTTTTTTGTTGTTGTCGATTTTATAGCAAAAAGAGACATTTTATACAAGAATAAAGATTCGCTGCATCGAACGCTAAAAACAAAAATGCAGAACGAAAAAAAATATTATAATAGCATGGATACTGGTGATTATAGATAGAGTTAGAGAAACTTCCAGCTCATCCACGAATGACGTTCATCATCGTAAGTCGAGCTGATTAAGCAAATAAAGTATATAAGTATTCCGTGCCGAGACTCAACGATTCACTCCCGGGCCAGCAATCAAAACACATCATGTGATGTACACTATTCCTTGTGTTCCTCGGTAAGTAATTTTTTGTTCTGTCATTGTCGCATTCTAGTCAAGCTCTTGACAGCATTGGATCACTCATTTTGTACATTATTTGTGTACAAAGCGACATTGTGTACATTATTTGTGCACACAATTAATTGCATCAAAATTCTTACCGGTCACTTCGGCAGTTAAGATACTAAGGAACGTTCAACATTTTTTTTTTCAATTTTTTCTTTTGACACTTTGTAAAGTCATGAAAATATGAGCGATCCAACTTTAGATTTGATGTCTGATGATAATAAGAAATCGTGATTAATTAATCCAAGTGTTAGCACAGTGACGAATTCATTGAATTCATTTTAAATGAGGAAGTGTTTTAAGGAAGGAATAGATTTGAAATTTATTGAAAGTTCAGTTCGACGTAATAAATTTATATGAAACGATAGTGATTTCATTGTGTTTTAAATCGTTTTTTCCAAAAAAATGTAGTGCTATCAATATGTAAAGTAATTATTACTTTATTATATATTTACTGCCATGATTCTATGATTTCACATTCATTTTGCTGCGTTACTTAAATGAGAGCTAAAAATGAGAATACATTAATATGAATGTTGATGTAAGTGAATTGTTTTGAATATAGCCGGTGCAGCGAACGCAGAGCAATTCCAGGCATGGAAAATGGACACGGAATATTTATACGTCGTTCGAGGTAGGACTCTAGTAGCACTTAACGACGTAGGGGACCAGTACACTGGTATAATATTGAAAGCGATATTGACTATTCGACCCAAAAGCATGGATGCGTTGCAGGCGAAGGTATGGAAGGCTCGGTATGCTCGGATTCATACGAATTTGCCGGAAGGCTGGAAAACAGAAATTCCAGACAACATGCTCGATTACAAGCTGCTGCCAATGTCGGAGAAGGTCTTTGAGATCATAATGAAACATGGTACCATTCGTGATATGATCGTTGACAAGGACGTTCCAACGTGGGAGGTTAATATGTTGAAGAGTATCATCAGTCAGTTGCAGGTTGATACTCAGGGTGAGAATCTAATGCCTTCGAAATACAACCAAATCCCTGAGGGGGATAGCATCAGTGCTATGTATAAGACAATGGAGGATTCAGTGGGTGGACGGTGTGAAGTATTATACGATATAAGTCCACTTCCTGAATACAGTGTACCACGAAGATCCCAATGGTCTTTAAATCCTGAGCTTGTGGGCGATGAAAAAGCCATTGATATCGTCAAGACGAAGAATTATACCAACTGCAAGCAACGAATGAGTTATCATTTTGGGTTTACCGGCTCTACTAGCTGGGATCCTTCGACCAATGAAAACAGTGAATTTATGTCCAGATCTTCAATAAGTCGTATTATTATCACCGGCAATCTGAAAACCTTTACGATCCAATCTTCCATTGTAACGGACAAAGTAGTTCTAAGTCCTAACTTCCACGAGAACGAAAAGGGAATGGTAGGCAGCAGAGTCAACGTGACTCTTTTAAAAATGGGCACCATGTCGTCAGAGTCGTGGATCACCCCCACGAATGCAAAATCGACAGGTAATCTTGTCTACACTTATAACAATCCATTCCTCGGTTCTGGTGAAGGTCGTCGTCCAGGGAAATCTTACTTAGAAGACGATAACAATAATGAACGTTTCCATTATATTGAGGAGATGGATGCTGCAGATCATTCGAGCGCAAAGCGAATGAGTGACAGTCTCGATTCCATCGAGAACATCGAGCAAGGAAAATCTTACTGGCAACCGTTACCAACTTTGAATGAAGCTCCGTTCATGCCTTTGCTCCCGTTCTTCATTGGTTATCGAGGAAAATCAGGTGATATTAACGTTGTAGCGACTGTCAAAAATCTTGCCAGCCAGATCGGTAGTGACCTTCAAAACCCCAATAACATTACCGAAGAACAGACACTGGAGAAATTTACCATCCTCGCTGGGTTGATTCGTACGATGAGCACCCAACAAATTGCCGAGGCACAACGTGAACTCCATCAATCTCTCAACGAAATTCGCACCCAAGATGAGAGGCAGAGTGTGCGTCATAATACCTGGATTGCCTACCGAGATGCTCTCGCTCAGGCTGGCACTGGACCTGCTCTCATTACCATCAAGAAATTGATAAAGGAAAAGAAGATAATGGGCATGGAAGCTGCATCAGTCGTTGGAATACTTTCTAAGACTGCCAGAACACCAACCCCAGAATACATGGACGTTTTTTTCGTAAGTTTATCCTCGACTGCGCAGATTTTATGGTTTTGTATATATATAACGTATCGCGTGAACATCAAATATTTATTTGTTCTCTAGCAAATGGTCACCATGCCTGAAACAATCGAACAAGAATACCTCAACACAAGCGCTATAGTATCGTTCGCCGAACTGATCTGTTATTCCGGAGTTAATCGTGCAAGCGCTCATAACCGTTATCCAGTTCACAGTTTCGGTCCTCTTTCGCCAAAAGACAATCCCGCCATCACTACTATTTACATTCCATATTTGTCTGAACAATTGATAAATGCTATCAACTCGAACGAATTTTCCAAATCTCATACGTTTATCTGGGCATTGGGTACCATGGCTCATCCTAAAATCCTCACTGTCTACGAGCCCTATCTCGAAGGAACAAACAAGGCATCCACTTTCCAGAGGCTTTTGATGGTAGTGTCCTTGAACAAGCTGGCTACGCTTAATCCAAAACTTGCCCGTGGCATGTTGTACAGAATATATCAAAACACCGTGGAGGCTCATCAGCTTCGTTGCGCGGCCGTTACGCTCCTTATATCAACAAATCCTCCAGCGAGTATGCTCCAGAGGATGGCAGAATTCACGCATTACGATGTCAGCAAACAGGTCAACGCGGCTGTGAAATCGGCAATTGAAACAGCTGGTAAACTTGACACACCCGAATTTCAGGATCTTGCGACAAAAGCTCGCAATGTTTTGTCCCTATTGAACAAGGAGAACTACGGCTTTGAATACTCTAAAAATTGGCTCCTCGATTACGTAGCAGATGAGATAAATATTGTTTCGCGCGCAGACTTGAGCCAAATTGGAAGCGAGGACAATTTTATTCCCCAAGCAGTCTTTGCATCCGTGAACACGATGTATGGCGATTTTAAAGTACCACCAACAGAGATGGGTGCCATGGTGTCAAGTATCAAAGAATTATACAATGCATTCAGACGCCAATGGTGAAATGGTGAGGATTCAAAAGAGGAACAGGCTAAGAGCGAATTTGCGTCTGAAAAAATTGCGAAGATCTTGAATTTTGAAACTGATTGGAAGGATAAATTTGAAGGTGCATTATGGTTGACTTATCCATATGCCAATAAATTTTTCTCATTCGACGAACAGAGTTTGTCCCGCATTCCTAACCGTAAGTACAAAGATTACTGTCTTTTCATTTTGGCAAACCTGTTGGCCCCTATACTCTCTCAATTGATCGATTGAATCTTGCTTCATTATGATGTTTTTTTTGTAGTCGTAAAAAAGGCAATTGTTGATGTAAAGCAAGGTCAGGACTTCGAAGTCGCTAGGGTTCAGTGCAATGACGTAACCCTAAGTTTCCCATTGGAATGTGGACTACCGTTCCTCTATTTTTTCAAAATACCGTCTCTACTTAAAATTTCCGGCTCGATGAAGGGATACAACAATTTTGAAACTATGGAAGGATCCTTAGATGTGGGTCTTGTATACGCAGTTCAACTTCAATCAAGGTACAGTTCGATCACGCCTTGGGAGAATCAGCAGTATATGGCCGGCATGAATCAAGACCACCAGATGTACTTACCTATTCGCGCGACAGTGACGTACGACAAATCAAAGAAGCAAGCATCGCTGAAATTAGAGTCCATAAACAAAAATGAAAGTACACAGTGATGGAGTCTCGTATTGTTCCATACACTTCTAGATACAGCGTTCTCAGTATGTCTCCTGTAATGAAAGACACAGAAACTCACGTGTTAACTAAGGGCGAGGTGTGGATTAAAGGTTCACATCATAACCTCAGTGCTCAAGGATTTAGTCTCAAAATCGAGTCAGAATTTGACACCTACTCCCTGACAAGTCCCCATGAAGACGTTTGGCATAACAACCCTCTTGTTCGTTTCGGACTTGGGTTAGGCAGAAACACCATCGATTATTACAAAACTACGGTTCATCTAATGCCGAATCCACCGAGCTCGCAGTCTATCATATTGTCTGCCTCGTACGAAACTCTTTGGGACGATTCGACAAAACGCAACGAGAAAAAAAACGAAACCTTTAAAGAACAATCTTTGCGACCAATAAGTTCAAAATTAAATGACCCTGAGCGAAGAAAACAACTTCTCGAAGAAGTAGCTTGGGGTATAATGGGAGTAGAGGCTCTTGCCGTGGATATAGGTTTAGATTTGCCTGGACAAGAACCGGTGGAGGCAACGATGACTATGGCTTACGCGAATAGTAAGGTTGATGAAAAATCTCAGGGTCTCATGTACATAAGGCTAAACAATGGCAAAAAATCTGGCGAGGTTTGCGTCAGTCTCGAATCCGAATCACCTAAAGCGTCCATCTTCGACATGAGAGTTGCTGGAAAGACGCCAACAAAATCTACGTGGTTTAACATTAACCTTCGCGGAGGTGCGACTTGTGAGGCCACTCCCAGTATTCAGGTCATGGGCAACCAATCGCAGAGCGAGTGCTATCGAAAAGCTATCAAAGAATTACCTTCCGCACGTGAATGTTTGAAGGCAACGACTGGAGGCCAGTTAGCAACAACTGCTTGTCGGGAATTGAATGACAGGATGTCCACTATGGATGAAGCTGAAATGACTATCATGTTCGATAAGGATGCTAATCCCGTCAAGAGAGCAGTGTCACAGCTTATAGAAATGGCTGAACAACTCGACTCTACGATTATTTATCGCGGAACGCAAAATAGCCAGGGTGTCGATGATAATACGCTAGAGTTATCCATGATATTTGATCCATTCGATAACAGTGGTACATTTGTGTATCGATCAACCGATACTCAAATGTATATTCCGGCAATTGACGTAGGTTTCTTCGGCAACTGGCTCTCAAACGTTGATCCCGATCTTTCAACAGCTGAGCGTATGAACATAAAGCTGAACGATATGTATTCTAGTCAACGTGAGTTTCAAAGCAGACAGTTTCAGCTGATCTTAAATTATTCTTGACGATTATTTATTTCTCCAGATTTATCCAAACATAATACAATATAGCTCTGATTTTTTCACTTTAGAAACATGTATCATTGATACCAATTCGTCCACAACGTTTGACCAGGCCACCTACCCACTCAAACTTGGAAAATGTTGGCACGTTGTGCTGACTACGAATCCTATCGACATGATAATGTCTCCGTGGAGTTGGAAGCCCAGCAAGGATGTAGAGCTGTCTGTTATTGCGCGGGACGCCGAGGACAACAAAAAGGAATTTGTACTGGCTCTTGGAAATACGGAACTCTGGCTGAAACCGTTGAAAGACGGAATAGTTGCGAGTATCGATGAAACTAAAATAAATTTGATCGATACACCAATATATAGACATAAGAACGGTGAGAACATAGAGCTCGAGGTTCTTTTGCGACCAGATGATTCTATCAGGGTATTATCTTCCAAATATGGTCTCGACGCCATTTACAACAGTCAGGATCTTCGGATTAAGGTAAAACATTTGCCATTATATCTGAATGCCGAGAGTACAAGCTACTTACTTTGAGCTAGGTCGTAATTCCTCTTTGTATTATTTCAGGCGTCAGGTTACTATCGAAGTGATCTTCGGGGTCTCTGCGGCAATTTCGATGGAAATCCGGAAGATGATTTCATGAATCCAAAACAATGCCTCGCCGTAAAGTGGGAAGAGTTCGTTGCATCATACGCTCTTATGACGGACGAATGTCAAGGACAGGCTCGGGAATCATCGAATCAACTTGACAAGAAGGAGGCTGAATGTCGTCGCAAGGTCATACGACCCACCAACGTAGTAACCGATTGGGAGGCAGGGCGGACGAATCGCAACTTAGAATCCAGCAACTGGGGATATCACTCGAAAAAATATCACCGTGCCGAAATGGAGAAGATGGGTAAAAGCTGTCACATGGTACGAACTAAGATCATAGAAGAGAAAAATCAGATTTGTTTTAGCTTGAAACCCCTGCCAATTTGCGCCCTCGGTTGTAAGAGCACTCGTACGAAGCCTAAGGTCATACCATTGTGGTGTATGACAAACGGTACAGCTGCCAAGAAAATGGTTGATCAAATTCAGCAAGGAGCGAATCCTGACATCAGTCAGAAAGAAGTTACGAAAAAATCTGCTATCGACATGTCCGTAACTTGCGAGGCTGCGTAGAAGGATCAATATCCAATTCATAATTCACAGTAGTATATTGCTGAATGATTATGATTGACGATTCAACAAATCGTTTTGGCGAAGTTTGTAACTATTGATATCCATGACAATTGACTCATAGCAATGTAAAGTAGTGTGGAGAATGAAAGAAAGCAGAATAAACAATGACGTTTTATAAATCCCGAAATATTAAAATTCCTCATAATTACCAAACAAACTCAAATAGTTTCGTGACCGCATGAACTTTGTATTCTAGAGTGAAATCAGGATGTCGCGGTAAGCAAGATTATCCGTAAGCTTTTCCATGGAATCTTAAGGGCCTTGTGTCTACTTGTGCGCATCTTAGAGAGCATTGCTTGCGAATGTAATCTGACTTACCCGATTTCGTGTCTCATACCGTTATCGCAAGCCGTGAATTTTCAGTCTCAGATTGCCTCCTTTTTTGTGGTAAAAAGAACCGGCGAATGTTCTCTAGTCTCTGATCCTTCCAAATCTTTTCGTTAGCTTCGCCATAAGACGCAGCAAGGTCCGGAAGAGAAAGATTCACGATACGCCAGCATTTATTCCTCCTGCAAAAATGGTTTAGCTAGATACTTGACACTCGTGTTCTTGAAACGGGATTAACTTTGCAATCCTGCAATCTTCGTCTCCGGCTTATTCTTCTTGTACAAATAATTACAATTTTTAGGAAAGGTTCTTTCTCGAATGTTGCTTATAAAACCGGAAGGTTTTAATACCCTTCTCAGAGTGTCCGCAAATACTATATTAGTTAATTGCGAAAAGAAAGGTACTCACTGGCGGGGTTTTCTGTTGCAATTGAGAGCTGATCCTTTACACACATTTTTATTGATTGATTAAGAACCTATGTGGAGGGTATCATGTTTTGAATTCACCCCGTTGAGGTAAATTTTAAACATCAAACCGCACAAGAATATCGAATGGTTATATAAATCAAAAAAAAGTCTGAGGCACAAAGGAACTCCAGAGAAAGACAGGTTGTTCGAGCTTTTCTGACACTTCGCCCGCAACATATTCTCAGTCTCTTGGGATCACCGACGTAAATAAATTGTTTCTACCAATGCTTGATGAATAAATCGAAGATTCGAGGACGATGAACTAAGAAACGAAGCGAGAGAAGAGACACTAGGGAATTCATCGGATATAACTCGAACTCGATTCTCCATCTTCCTCTTGTTCTCTTTTATCCTCTGTCATTCTACGTTCAATACCCACGTACGCCAGACTTACAATTTTCCATTCTCTATCCTTCTTACATCTCACTTCTTCTATTTCTTTTTTTTCACTGGAGCTTTCTTTCTCCTTTTTCCACATCTCTTCCATCCTATCTCCAGTTCAGCTTGCACTAAATCTCTCGTGTGTCTTCTTTTCGCTCTTCTTTTGTCTTACAACCCTTGAGCGCAGAACGATGAGCTTCTTTGAGTGTACGCGGGTAATTCCCGAAATCCTTTAAGAGCTCCTCATGCCGTACTTCAGTAGATATATGGATAAAAATGAAGGAGAAACAGGGAGAGAGAAACGACATAAGAAGAATTTTTTGATCGATGTGTCATTCCATAAACGTTATCGTTATTTTTACAGCTTCTGCTTATTCCATGTAGTACAAGGTTGCGTATTTTTTCATGACACCGAAAATTCTCCTTGAATTAGCATAAGTTATTCATCCTACCCATATGGTTTCAATGGAGAAATGGTGAAAATAAACAATTACTATTTATACAAAATTCTGTTTTGAATCTGTTCCCAAATATAATTACCGAGCAGTGGAAAATACGATTCTAAATTATGAGGCGAAACGTTCCTATGTATTTTTCTTTGGGACGAACCGTTGACGAGAAATTTGTTAATCGTTAGCAGTCGATCTAAGACGGTGCTAAGAAGTGAGCGCGCCCAGCGTGAAATGCTTGAGATGAGAGTGAGCTACTCCTCTCTATGTTCTTTCTAATAAATTACTAATTAATTATTGCTTGGCTATCAGTAAGCAATTATTGTCTCATCTACGGTTCGTCAGTGGAATGAAAAGGAAAAGTGGATAAGGTATTTTCTCTTAAAATCTATTCAATTTACCTGCTGTACAAATTTTGGGGTATGAGTTTTGGAATACTGTATATCTATCTTGATATTTATATATATAATCAATATTTGAGATTGTGGATTAAAATTATACAGCTCTCAGTGGAAGTTGAGAACAGGAAGACTCGAAGCAATGTCAGTAACGCCAAACCGCTGTTCCTCTTGCGGTCCTTCGTTGTACCGAGCACGTACAGTTCCGAAGAGCTCTACTTTTCAAGTCCTTATAATACCACACTATTACGTATAATATATGTTCAAACGTATATAGACATTCCACAAAAGTTTACTCTTCGGAATTAGATGAAATTTAATCTATTAAAAACTTTTCGAATACAATTAAAAATTAGAAGGCCGATCTTCAGCTTTATGTATACATCGCTTATGTATATTTATATGTATGCACTATGAATAAAAGAAAACTGGCATGGCAAAACTAAATTAGATGGCAAAAGCTTTTCAATTAGCTTTTTATACCATTGTAATTTTAAGAAAAATGCGATAAAGACGTTTTACGAGTAGTGTTACTATGGATTTACGGATTTGGCGAAGTGTCATGAGAAATATTGAAATAAATGGAGTCGTAAAGTACTTATAGGTGCGACAATTTCTTATATTCGTATTTCTCTCAGGGCTTCGAAGAAATCGATACTTTGATACTATTTCTTCGTTAGGTCGTTCTTTGTATGCGACTGCAGTCTCGGTCTTTACGGGTAGAAATCTATAGAATAAAGAGAGATAGGAAGAGAATCGTGACACGAACTATCAGCCATTCCGTACATTTTATGTCCGATCGATTTATATGCATATATAAATATATCTACTACTGTAGGACGAATGGTGATAACTCCAAAACGAAGATTTCTCTGTGAGCGTTTTTTTAGAATTTGAATACCTTACCTTTAGCTATTTTCATAGATATTCTATTAAGGACGCAATTGTTTTGATTTTTTCAATCAATTGATATGAAAGCAGGTATTTTCCCATATGATTCAATAATACTCAATTTTGGAGTTATCATTATTTGACCTTTGACTACAGATATGTACAACGGTCTGAGAGGATTTTGTCCAATACATTAATCACCACGATCCCGAAATAAATCTCGATCGAGAAGCTTCGACAACTTTTTTTATTCCTTCGCGTGGAAAGCTTCGTTATGTTGTGCTTCTTCGGAATTTTTGACCTCAGAAATAGAAACATTTTTGATTGTATGAATAAAGTGGAAATATTACAGAATTGATTAAGGCAATTAAAAAAATTGTCCCAGGGATCGTGTTCTATTAAGAAAGACTTTTCTCCTTTACGTACTATATGTTTAACGGAAAATCGATTTTAAGGTTTGGTTCGTGCGAAATTTGAAACTGTATTTGAAAACTTTTTTTTCAATCGTTCAAACTCGAGGAAACCTCAGACTGGTGAGCTAGAGCTGACTCAGAAAGTATGCAAATTCAAGCTCGTGTATCCTTCGCCGAAAGTTTTCCCACATCTCTGGGGGCCACGCCCTTAAGAGGGTAGTTTTGAAAAAGACGAAGGAAGAAAATGCAGGCTTAAAGCTGCACATAGGTTCAATTAACTTTTTTTAAATTCAAATTGGGAACGCGAACTTTTTCATGACAGTGACAAAAACGAATTTCTTAATCGAATGAAAAACGAAACAGCTCCGATCTATTGATTTCTTAACAAAAAAACACTTCTCTCTAACGTTATAGAAGGATTATAATTTGGTACGAATTTTTAAATAATTGAACTTATTTAATTATGACTGCCTTTGGAAAAACTTTTTCTGTGTAATCACAAACACAAATCACATTTCTAGTTGAGTTGATAATAGTTGCAGAAAATTAGGCATGATTTGGTACCAATTTTTAAATAATTGAACTTATTTAATTATGATTGCTTTTGGAGAAGCTTCTGCTGTGTAATCACAAATACAAACCACATTTCTAGTTGAGTTGATCATGGTTGCAGAAAATTAGGCATGATCTGTAATTTTAACAGAAACGAGACAGTCAGTTACGAATTCCTGAATAATTTACACAAATATACACATGCATACATATATAATATATACATGAAGAATTTAGCATTTTCCGGTCTCTCGTTTATTCACTAACCGTATACGTTTGTTTATATAGGGCTGAGAGTGGAACAAATGAAACCCGAATGAATCCAAGCACAAAATTTCTGTTTTGATATTCTTTCTCTTCTTCGCTGATATTTGTCGAAAAGAAAAGGGAGAAAGGGTGTCGAGGGGAAAAGGGTCAAAGAGAAAAACTGTGAATTGTTTGAAAAGTCAAAATGTTTTATTTTGCATCAGAACTAAATTTTATATTTGCGGTTTTGTTTGTAATAGTAAAGATACATTTTATTGCCGACCAATATTTCATTGATTGTGAAAATTCGGCATTAAATATTCCGTGTAATATTGGTTGCTAGATCGGGAGGGAGCGCATTTCATTAAAATTCAATTTGCGGAAATATGTAAACAATTACAGGATTGGAAATGGTCTGTTGTGTTGAAAATGCCGGAGCCACTTGTATCAGTACGATAATACGAGTAATATAGTTATAAATAATTAATAATATTTGTCGGCTGCAGAAGTGGCCGCAAATGTTTGTGAGCTTTCCGACCCCCATTCAACGTTATTTCGAATGGTTCATGCATGCGTGGAATGCCGTGTTATAATATGCCAATTTATTAAACGTGCGATAAATTTGACTCGTTTTTGTTAACGACTGCTTCGCGTTTGTGAAACAAATATGTCGTTATTTATTTATAAATGGTAATTACCATAGTCTCGTTGAAGTAATTTGATTCCGCGATGAATCGTCTTGTATCGAATCAAAAGGCTTCCACGTATTCGCAATTAAAGTAGCTATTTAGTACGGTATTTATTACAGTTGCAAAATTCCATGATTTTATATGAAATTATATGATAATTTTATAGGAAGATAAGCTTAAATAAAACTAATTTTAAACATATTGAGCAATGCATGTTCAATTAGTAATTAAATTACAATTAAATCAAATTTGTTTCACGGTTTGAAATACGTAGGAATTTTTCTTAGCCACTTGTCATATAATTTTTACGAATAAACCTCTTTTTTACCTACGTAGTGCTTAACATGCCGAAATAATTCTTATCCCCACCTTCAATTATTCTGGAATATGAAGAATTCGGGGAATTACAGCGATGAATTTAATAAAGGTTAAACTACTTCAGGATTTCAGGAAATTCACAAGCTGAGAACGATAATGTTATACAAAATATTCATAGATAAGCAAGATGAAGCAAATAAGTTTTCTCAGGGATGTGCCCTATGCAACAAGGACAATTTTGTGCAAGGCTCTGTTGCCCTAAATGTATTGAATTAGGCTTGGAGAATGGCACGTTCCTCTGTTCCGACGTCCAGTTATTTGCTCATTGTGGTTGAGGATAATTTGAGGGCTTGGTACGTGTGCAACCTGTAAATCCCGAACGTACTAACGTCTGTACGGGAGAGCGAATACGGTCGTGGTATGGTTTGGTGCCGGCTGGTGCGCACCGATTGCAATTACGTAAATCGACGGATCCCCTTACATACTGGACATTTTGTTATAATTACACGACGCGTCGAATGATGATCATAAATACACATTAGAGATTTAATTAAAACGTCGAATGTCCCTATAATTGTGATGAGCTTCACAGACAAAATGCAAAATCGACCTCCAAAATTTATAGAACATCATAATGAAATAAGAAATCTGTAAAAAGTAATCATAATAATATAAAAATTTGGAACCATATGGATGTTTATAGGAAATAATCGTTTTCAAAATCTGCAGAATGTAATCGAAGTCCGATAAAAAATTTATAAATTCAAATAAAATATAAAATCTTTGCTTATCATTAAAAAAATAGAAAGTTGATACTATACTATTTGTAACGATATTATGTTTGTTCTTATTATTTTTTTTGTTTAAAATTAAGTCACACCTTAATCTACCAGTCATTTATATTCACTTATAAGTTATTTCCTATTCAACGGTGATTGATAATTTCCATCGATCTGCAAGAAATTTTACCATGAATCTTTGCAAAGTAAACGATCAAATAAAAAAGAGTGAATTGAGGAAAAACAAATTGCGTTCCAGGTTGGATCAAAGGTCGCGAATGAGAGGAAGGGTTCAATTTTTCACGAAGAGAAAGCGCGATCGGGTGGAACGTAAATCACCATGATGTACCGATCCTATCATGGCCTTGCGACCCTCTTTCTTTTCTCGAGCTTCGAACACCTGCAGTGATCGCGAATTTTCTTTTCTCGCATTTTATCACTTTGGCTTCAACGATTTAAAAAACAAACCATTTTTATCAACACTGCAGGTAATATGCATTTTATTCTTATTATAGCCATTCTTGCCCGTGCGGACTTAAGAATGCTACAACATCATTCCTATCTTTTTCTTCCATGTTGCTCCTCCCCTCCTTGGAAGTAATATACAATAAATGACAATTTTATGAGAGTTTCACAAACGGTATGTGACGTGTCTTGACTCTCTATGAATTTATATTTGATTTGTCCATTTTCGAGTTTGAAAATTCAAACATTTCATATTATTTGAGAAAAAAATGTAATGTAGTTGTAAAATTTAATAAAATTTATATTTTCCATTGTTGGAATTTTGAGAATATTTATTTATTATACTTTTTACACTACTTTAGATATATTTTATTTAAAAAATAAAAAAATAAAAGACGTTTATAAGAATATTTTTGATAAGACGTACCTCGAAATTCTGTGGATATCCCTCGAAAATCTTCTCTACGTATTTTGAAAATATTTGGAGAATTAATTTGCCAAATGGCGTCGAAAAACCGTTATGATGGCTTTCGTGAAGGTCTGCGACGTTTATAAGTATATTTCTGATAAGATGTACCTGGAAATTCTGTGAATATCCCTCAAAAATCTTCTCTAGGTATTTTGAAAATATTTGGAGAATTAATTTGCCGAATGGCGTCGAAAAACCGTTATGATGGCTTTCGTGAAGGGCTGCGACATTTTATGCAAAGGGAGCAAGGCTCTCTTTTATACCCATGCGATTGTATACATATAAAATGTGAATAACGTTGAAGTACAAAGAGTATATATCTGTTGAGATTATACATTTTTTTTACGAAAAGTATTTTTCGTTCGTTTCAAATATTTCGTAACCTTTATCGGTTAAAATCGTAACCTTTATTGATTAAAATCGAAATAGATTCACACCCAAATCAATGGGTATGAAATATTAATCTACAAGTTTTTTTACAAACTTTTTTAATGCAAAATTGTGCCAATTATTTTTTACCATTTTTATAATTTAACAATCATCATTGATCAATTATTTTTTAATTCGTTAAATTTGAATTTAATTTTTATATATTTTTTTTAATATTCCTGCGAATACCCTTGCAAGTTTTTACAAGCCCATACCGTCACTTTATCTCCACTTCACTAAATTCCATGTTTTTGTGAGACAGCAGTGCAGCTATCGCTGTTGATTAAACTTAATTTCTATAATTAAATTTAATTTTTTTAAATGTATGCTAGTCGATATATAAATTCAAAATGAGCCATTATTCGATTTATACCTATTTGAGTATCGCTAATACTGATGAAACAGATATATGCTAAATAAAAAATAATTTCATACATAATTTCGATTTCGTGCGACAAGAATTCTTTTTAATCTTCGGAATCACGAATTTTTATTCGCAAGCTCGAATAATCGTGTGAACAATTTCGGTAGATGTTGAAGGATGGAAAACGAATGAACTCCTGGTGTAAGACAAGTATATGTAAGATGTTCTGAAGAAACGAGAGAGGGTGAACAGAAAAAAAAATAATGTGTCCTCAAGGGACAAGTGTTGAACTTTCCGCGTAACTTTTAGCTGAGAGTCGTTGAACGGTGTGTACCCACTAAGAAAGAGGGTGAGAAAGTAAAGGATTGGAGAGGAGGCCTCGGGGGGAAACGCGAGAATGTTTGAAAATTGCTCTATGGGCCGAGTGCGATGAGAACTGCAAAGTTTCGAAAGCGTTCCGCATACGTATACAAGCGCCAATTCACGAAAGCTTTTTCCTTTTTTCCTTGCCACGACGGAAAAGCTGCTGCACGTTTTTGCCATAGCTCTCTTGCAAGTCATCTCGTTTTTTGCATATGTATGTATAGAGGGTGTCCCATTCAACTGGTCAACCTCGACATCCCGTAATTCTTCAAAAAATGTAAGGAATTGAAAAAAAGAATCATCCAGAAATCACATAAAAAGAAGTACGATGAAATTCAAAGAGCAGAGGAAGATATCGAAAAGTGTAATGGCGTGAGATATCAGAAAGAAAATTAGGGAAGTGCTCTATTAATTTAGTTGAAAACGAGTTCACGATGGTGATGAATCGCAGATTATGAATTATTATGTCGACGACAAAAAAATAATAAGGAAATGGGAGAAAGACATCGGAGAAAAATCGATGGACAGAGATGAAAGAGTTTCTTCGACAATCCGTAGAGGAACGTGAAGAAAAATTTGATAAAAGAAGAAAAAGTTCTATCGTATATTGGATATATTTGTGAATACATATAAGCTGATTCAAAATCAGTGGTTGATTTACGATTAGATGTCGAGAAAAATTCGTTTTCTGAACTTATATTATTTTCATCGGTGCCAATGATAAATTCAACAATACAAAGATTCAACATGAATTTCAACCATTTTAATTTTGTAGAGGAAAAACAAAGCAAGGAAACGAACGCTTCGTATTATAGGGGGTTCGGAAATTTTTACGGAATAATTTTATGATAATATTATTCGTAGTTCATAACGCATGATTTGATCTATTGAGAAAATCTACACAGGTTTCGTTCACTTCAAACCACCCTGTATATAGTCAAATAGCTAAGAATGCAAGAACGCGCCGTTCCGGTACAAATTACTATGGGAATAAGATGGAACGCTGCCAAGGGCTACGAGTTATGTTGTAGGTATTTCAGGAAGAAATATTATGGAAAATATCGCGTGGAATCGATGATAAGCGAAATTTTCGTCTGCATGCCCTTTGCTAATTTACTTTTGGCGTGATCAATTATGAGACAAAAGTATAGCATAATCCATATTTATGTTTATTTTAAGCAATAAGTAAATTCAACCAATATTTTATTGTAACGAAAGATTGAGTTATTCCATGAATTTTTATAATTTTTTACTATTGGCATTCAACGATGTAGCGATTTTCACCAAAAAATTCCAGATTGTAGTAAAAATAATGTATTGCAATAAAAAATTTCTTGTTTAATTGTTGAGTAGAGTCCGAGCCCTCGTTCATATAAAAAACATCGATTAATAACATTGTGTTATTTCAATAACATTCTAAATCGAGAATTGCCTGACACCACGTGGATGAGATGAGAATTATACTGATCGTTGAATTCAACAAACGAGATAAAACCTCGGGTCTCTCTGGACATGATATAGATGATATACAGTGGCGTGCAAAAGTTTCGGGCCACCCTATTTTTTCCAGTTAATTGATAAAGTATTTTATTTCTCCACTCGTTCATTGTTCAAAATATTCAAGAGAGTTAGAATGAAGGTAACAACGTCGTATATTATATTTAATTATGGCGTATTTTTCGTGTACTACGTGGAATGACTGGTCGGTGTGCAAAAGTATCGGGCCACTATATCGCCGCGGCTTCGTACGCACGGTTTGTTTACATTTTTTTCCTCATTAGTTTTAAAACATGTCCTACAATGGAAAATCAGCCTCTTCTGTGCCACAATGCCGAAACACACGAATATTCAGCTTCGTGAAATCGTGTTAAAACGTTCGTCAGAAGGAAAAAGTTCTCGTGATGTTGCGGAAACTTTATTTATTGGCAAAAGTACCGTTAATTGTATTATTATTAAATATAAATTAACAAACTCATTGTGTGACAAAAATCGGAGCGGTAGACCGCGAGAAACTTTGAATTGCGTCGACAAAATTATAAAAAGGAAGTGCATTGTAGATCCACGAAAAAGTGCTGCAGATGTTTCCCGGGAACTGCGAAGTGAAAATCTAGCTGATGTTAGTCGGAGTACGGTATCTCGATGTCTCAAAGCTGCGGGGCTGATTGGACGTGTTGGTGTAAAAAAACCATTGATTAGCAAAAAGAATAAGAAGGCTAGATTAGACTTTGCAAAAAAATATCAGCGCTGGACGGTATCAGATTGGCGGAAAGTACTTTTCTCCGATGAATCGAAATTTCACTTATTCGGAAGTGATGGCCGAAAGGACGTAAGACGTCCTGCAGGTACCAGATATAATGTAAGGTACCAAATTCCTACCGTAAAACACGGTGGCGGAAACATTAAAGTTTGGGGAGCATTTTCTGATGATGGCGTTGGTCCGCTGGTGGAAATTCATGGCAATATGGACGCTGCAATGTACAGGGATATACTACAAAATCATATGCTCCCATTTGCAACGAAAAATTTGCCGCGTGGTTGGGTTTTTCAATACGATACTGATCCGAAAAACGCTTCGCGTCTTGTTAAAAATTTTCTTCGAAGCCGGAAAGTCCTCCTTCTTGACTGACCATCGCTGTCACCGGAATTCAATCCTATTGAACACCTGTGGCAAGACCTCAAGCATCGTGTTGGAACGAAAAATTACTCCAATAAAACGGAATTGTGGAACCATTTGGGAAGTGAATGGGAAAAATTGCCACAAGAACGAATCAAACAACTAATTGGATCTATGCCTCGTCGGTGTGCTGCAGTCATCGCTGCTAAGGGCATGGCAACAAAGTATTGAGTCGAGTGGAGAAGACCAGGACATGCTTTCTTATTTTTCAAGTTTTTTGTTATTTTTTTCATACCCAAAAGTACGCGGCCCAATACTTTTGCACAGCCAGTCATAAAAAATTGTTGAACAATTAATGATTTAAGATCGATATCAATGTATACAACCTATTGTTTCTATATATAAGTGATTACGTATTATCATTACTCATTTGTTTTTCTCCCACCATCATATTTCTGTTCAATGTGCATAAAAAATAGGATAGCCCGAAACTTTTGCACGCGACTGTATATAAACACACCTTGGTCCATTTTCGGGATTTTTCCCGCAAAAGCTTTCTTCCGTCGGTTCACTTTCCCGTTCACATTTGAATAAGCTTTAAGCCGATGAGCTGCTTTCAGTCGCTTTTTTACTCTCCCACTCCGAATTTTCAATGTGAGATGAGCTCAATTCTGTCCAGGTTCTCACTTCTGGGAAATGGTCATTTCAAGTCTTTGATTACGATTTCAAAATTGTAATGTTTTCCTTACTAATAAGTATTCAATACAAATAATATATATATATATATATATATATATATATATATATATATATATATATATATATATGCACATCGATATTTCATTGTATTTATGTAAATGATCCCGCTCAATTTTCCTCGCCCCATTCCAAAATTGAAGATCTACATATGTACCGGGTAGTCCACTTGGAAGGTCTATTTTTAGTGTTAAATTCGAAGGTGTTATTCACGTTAGTGAAAAAAGCAAATAAAAAACCATGTTCCAGAATTGATTGGTTGTTTAAACGTGTAATTTAACGCTCCATCACACGCGCCAAAAAAACTGTAAATTTTATAATCAACTTTAGGAGCTTTTATCATACCGTGAGTTAAATCATTACAAGCGTATACGTTCTGCGAAACACCATAAAAATATTCATGAAAATTTCAGAAATGTATTATTTACCATTTTTGGTTATTAATAAAAAAAGAAAAAAAAGCGGTGTTTTGTTCATGACGCGTGTAACGGAGGATTAAACTTATATATCTCAATTACATTTTCCCTGCAGCGTTTTCATGTGTTTCTAAAAATGATATTTCCTAGCTGAAGGTTTTTAGTACAAGTAACATTTTTTTGTATTTTTTTTTGCACCGCTCGGAGTATAGGTACAGGTATATGTAATGAAGAAAGCCCCGAGGGAAAGTAAAGACTGGTTAGGTACAGAGGAGAGAAAACTTGTCGAACATCAGCCGCGTTGATTACCTACCCCGGGCACGCAGATTCATTAAGCTACCGAAATGAGAGAAGAGAATAATGGCAAGAAGAGACGGACATACAGGAGATAGGTTATAACAAGCAAACCGACCGCAGATGTTGTGTTATACAGAGTGTCTCAGAAATAAGAAAATAGTATACAGCAAATTTAAATTGAGAAATGAAATTTCGAGATATAAAGTCTTTAACAAATTTTTGATTCGATAAACCATTAACGAGTCATTAATTCTTAAAGTAAAACAAATAAGAGGTTGGTGGTTTGCCGTGAGACGGTAAGCAAGGCGCGTGAGTCGCAGTCCATACTTCTATCATGCCATAGCCAACGGTATCTCGTGTTGCTATTGGCGTGCTCGGCCCAATGACGTACACCAAGTCATCGCGAACATCTGATTGGTCTATTTTTGAGAATTAACAACTCATGAACAGCCCTGCGGGTCAGAAAGTGGCCAAAGGCTTTTCCACTTAGAATTTCATCCGCAATTTAACTCCGCAGTTATGACCTTTATTTATAGGATACCCTGTACAATGCGTAGTATATTTTGCGTTTAAGACTGGTTCTCTCACTGATGTGTTGTGACGATGATATGCTTGAGGCATATCAGACGTTCTACAGTATCGTCGAGTCATCTAAAGTTGTGTATAAAGGTGTCTTTGTCTCGATGGAGAACTTCGACACGTGACAAAACGGTAAACCATTGACTGGCTTCTTGCTGACAACTCTGTTTGCAATCCTAAACGAGTTTACCCGATTTGGCGTTGAGAGAACAAGCGACTAGACGTATATACAAGTATATGAGGTCTTCTATGTAAAAGGACTTGATTTTTAGGTGAGAAAACTTTCTGTCCATTCAATAATGCTTCAAGAGCGCAATTGTACTCGTAACAAATTTTTTATAAAATTGACAACTTGCTGCAATATGGCACTGAGCCAGTGGTATTATTTATTCAAGATAGAACATTTTTGATGAACATTCTTTGAAATATTAATCAGCTATTTGAAACTAATTGATATTTAAATTCTCATAACTCATCAAGAAAATTAATTTGTAGGAAATTTTTATAAACTAACGTTGACTATCCCATGTGTTTGTACATATGCTGACGAAAACACGTCGAATCGAGACGACATGGATGCTCGTTAGATCGACTAGTGCTGACAATAAATCTAGTGAAGCATCAATGCTAATAGTCAGACATTGTCTCGTCGTCCACTTGTCTTTTGTATCGAAGTTTTTTTTCCCAGCTTTTCGTGTTTTCACGTTCATTTATAAATTTATAAAACCATTATTGAAAACATTAATGTTTCGTGCGCAGATTTCTTTTTGATCTAGATTGCTCGTAAACTTTCAGTTGTTAGCCATTTTATTGCAGGCTTAAAAACATTGAAAAAATCGACGGTTTTTAGCAATTGAAGATGATGTAGCATTAGAAATATGCATAGATTATATCTTTGGAGAGTTACTGAGGATGGTAGTCGTAAATGTTAGTTGGCTTGCGGTAGGGAGAATTGGATGAGAATGGAATGACCGGAAGGAAAGGACAATGCTATCGCGGTGGGTCGTCACGACGAGTAGCTTTCTCACCTCAAGCTTTCCAGTTTCCAAGGACTTGAGGTCCAGTGAATGTTACTGTATATAATATATATATCGTGACCAAAATTTCTCAGACAATCAAAGCTCACCAGCCTCAATCTTACCGCACGCTGGCAACCCGTCTCACCGTGTCAAGTCCAAGAGTGACACACTGGATTTTCCGTAGCTAAACCACGTGTCTAAAGTATAAAAGGTGTAGAACGTTAGCATTCGTGGAATGCCTATACGAATGGAACCTTCGAAGGAAGAATTTTTTATCTTATTTATTTTTTACTCCTTTCGTCGCACTTTAGATGTACCGTTTTCTGGACATGACGTCATAAACTTTGTCGCAAATTCTGTTGAAATGTTGTTTGGCATTTACGTATATTTACAGATAGATATTAAAGAAAAAAAAGATATTTCCAGAGAAGTATGTTAGCTAATACATTCTTGAGGTAACCGTCCACTTCGTTGCATTAAACATGGACGACGAGGGTAGGAAGGATTGTCGCCGTGTAATTTCTGACAGAACTTTGGACCGAACTATTCCCATTACGTATAGTTTCGACTTTTTTGTTACTGCCTCGGTCGAGGACAAAATATAGCACGTGAGTAAAGTACTGTAGCGGGCGCCAATGTTCTGGGTATACGTTGATCCTTTCGCTGCCCTTGTTCTCTTTCTAATTTATTGTTACACGAACTTACACGTACAGGATGCTCCAAAATGGCGGAAAGAGTTTAATCATTTTTTCTTGGATACACCCGCACCGACTAATTAATTGATTAGCCGTTATGAATGCAGAGCGCTAGGAAAAACTATCGGTAGCAAGTGGATCGAGTGTGTGGATTCAACTGGGGAGGTACCCCCCACTTTACATTTTTTCTCAACGGCACAACGGATTGGGTATGGTTAATTGATTAATATATTTTGTTTAACTGCGCATCAGGGAAACAAACCGCTAACCTTTTGTCTGTGAAATGACGTGATGTAGTTACGCTGTTAATCTTAGCGGCAACTTTTCAGACATCCTATACATTATATTCGATCCACAGAAAGTTAAGTACGAAACGCTAGCACTACCTACTGGTTAGTTATTTCTCTCTCTCTCTCTCTCTCTCTCTCTCTCTCTCTCTCTCTCTCTCTCTCTCTTTCTCTTTCTGAGCTCGACATCGTGGAAACTTCGTCGAACGTTGATTCTGTACGCGATTGTGGCTTCTGAAAACTTTGAGCATTTACCCTGTCGCTGAAGCTGTAACTGTAGCCAGGCTTTCGAGATTATAAGAGCAGTAGGGGGTATAGCATTATGTACAGTTAAACCTACGCCCCTCGTATTATATCCTGTACCAATGCCAAATCTTTTCCTAACCCTTATTTCTTTGCACCTTCTTGTACCTAGAACCTATATTTCCAGCTGTTCGGTCTCAAACAAACGAGAAAGTTCATTTTAAATTTACAAAGTCCCGGCGACACATCGAGGCACTGTAACTTTACACGCATGGAATCGAAATATGTTTGTGACGTATAAACCTCAACAATCCAAACGTTCCACTCATGACAACCCGAGCTCTGATATGGTGAAACTTTTGTACACCTGCGAGAAATCGAAGTTGTACAGTTTCTATGTGCTATGTAAATGGATTCTGTCCACCGTTTGAACAAAACTGTAACTAAGTGTAGTCAACTGGTTCGTTGAAATTTACCTGGTTAGTCAGTTTATTTTATTTGAGTGACCACTATAAAATACAGTCGTAAAAATGTTGCGATTATTACTCTTTGTTTTTAAAATAACCCATTTTTTTCGTTTACGAAATATACTTAACGAATTTTAACTACTTGACCTTTATCACTGTTGAGAATAAATAGTAAGATGCCTAAGTTGATATCTGGATTATTATTTAGATATAAATTCAGGAGTTAATTAATTATCGGGTAAAAAAAACTGAAAAATGATTTACCCACAGTAATAAGCCCGAGACTTGTAGAAGAAAATACTCCTGCTACTAAAGGATAGTTACGATGTTTCAATTCTTTGCAAACATCTTGAATGTTTGATATAATAAGGTCTGGATAAAAATTCTACCGAAATCTGTAAATAGACTGGAGCTATGAATTATACGTTCACAAAAATGGGAACGAATGGGAAACGTTGCAATTTTTCTTATTAATATCTGAATTTTTGGAAACTGTTGTTATAGATTTTGAAGATTTCTTCCGTAACAAATACAGATTAAAATGTTAATAATAATCACTCAAGATCCGATAAGTTATGGGATTGTTATTTATGTATAACTACACAAAGAAATTGATGAGGCTATGCTTTATTTTTTAGCTATTTCTTAGAAATTTATTTACAGAAATATATACATAAATAATGCGTGCAAACTTATCCAGATTAGCTAAATCCACTTGTAACATTTGCGGATAAAGTTCCACCGAACGAGCAGAAGAGGTTTTGGAGATTGTGTATATGTGGTGAATGTGGATCAAACCGCAAAGGACCAAATCCCAGGCTTCACTGGACGTCATCTCTATATACGTCAGTATACATTCCGTGAGCATTAAATAAGTAAACGTTGCAGTCTTGTCGAGTAAAAGCACACCCTGATTTGCGGTCAGAATAAGCGATGTCTTCAGTGTTCGCGGTGGTAAGCAGGGATTGATTTACTTTTATTTATATACAATGTCTTAAAAATCATGACCAAGTTTTACAGTATAGATAGATTGTGAACTATTGAAAAGTAAAGTCCAGAGCTATTTTTCTTTCCGATGCACTGGTGAACAGATATTAATTAATTATTAATAGCCAATCTGGTGCGGCGATAAAAATAATAATGGTATCAAGGGAATCAATTTCATTTAATTGAAATATGTCTGGAATTTCACTAAATTTCAACATTTAATTGAAAAGCAAGCAAGATGTAACCCTTTTTAGGGTTCCGTACGTCTAAATGAAAAAAACGGAACCTTTATAGGATCACTCGTGTATCTGTCTGTCTGTCCGTCTATCACAGCCAATTTGCTCCGAATCTACTGGGCCGATTAAGGTAAAATAGCTAATGCAGACTAGTCAAATGAGTGCTACATTTTCAAAATACTTTTATGCAAAGTTCAATGCACTAATTAAATGAATTGATGGTTGACTTGTATTATAGCGTGTTTTATTAACCTAAAAAATGTTAATAACAATAGATTTGCAAAATCTTCAACTGATAAATGCAAAATTTCACAATGTTATATTTTCATCGAGATTTTTCAAAGAATAATCCGTATTTTTCAACCGATTTTAATGCACCCCGGCTTATTTTGTTCCTCAAGAGATCCTCTACGAATTCACCGTATGGATTTTTTTCTAAGTTTTATCATTTTACTGTTACAGCCAATTGTTTAATTGACTAAAAAAAATGTTCATAAACCAATTGCTGTAATTTTCATATTAACAAGTTTAGAAAAAAATGTACGCGGTGAATTAAAATCGGGAAGCATTAAAATCGGGTAAAAATGTCGGATTATTCTTTGAAAAATCTCGAGGAAAATATGACATCACAGAATTTTGCAATTATCAGTTGATGATTTCGCAAATCCATCGTTATTAATTTTTTTTAGGTTAATAAGACATGCTGTAATGCACCTTAGCCTTCAATTAATTTAATTAGTGCATTCAACTTTGCATTATTGTATTTTCAAAATTTAGCATTCGTTTGACTAGTGTGAAGCAGCCATATTACCTTAAGTTGAAATTTAGTACACATATGCATTTCTGTGACCCAAACACGGACGTGTAACGTAAATAAATGAATTTTGAATATGGGGGTCACTTTTGGGGGGCAAATTAGAAAATAAAAAAAAAAGTTTTGCAAGCTGTACCGTGTGATATATCAAATGAAAGGGCTTATTGTGAGGGTCTCAAATATATTTTTTTAATTATTATTTTAAAATAAATAGTTTTAAAGTTATTTAAGAAAATAGATGAAAATTGACCATCCCCCCCCTCCCCTTATCACCGAAACTACTGAGCCTAAAATTTTGAAAAAAAATACAGAAAATAGTTCTTTACTTATAGATTACAGGAAAACCTATAAGAAGTTTATGGTCTTAAAATTTTTAGTTACCACAAACAAATTTGGGTCAGATTTAAAAAAAAAACATGGTAGATAACATATTCATCGTACGGAACCCTCTCCACGCGAGTTCAACTAGCACTTGTCCGCTTTTTTAAATTATAAGAATGTTCCAAATATTAATCGTTTCAAGTTTTCGTAAATTAAGGAGGTTATAGCGTTTCTCATGTAAAAATTATTTTCCAACTTTACACAATAAAATTTTGTAAATAGAAAGCTTAATATGGTATTAAACTTCTGGCGGAATATGCCGATGATTCATCGTCTCAAAATTGAGATATTTATTGCTGAATTTCGCAATTTTTTGAAAGCTTCCATAAGAGCTCATGTTAAACTTGTCATTTTCAACAATGAATATCTCGATTACTAGACGGTGAAACCTCTCCAAATTTTTCACACATAATTAAATGCTGTTCAAGAAGATTCACGCCAAATTTCAATACATTAACTTGGAATAATCAAATATAATGTATTTTTCGTATGATGTCATATAAATATCGATACAATTTCCTTAAGGATATTCAAGTGATTTAATTTTTCAACTGGGATGATTTTTATCCTATATTTACCCATATATACAGGGTGAGGCACATAAAGTGTTACAGAGCAATAGCGTTCAAACTATTGATCATATCCAAAAATGTTTCAGACAAGAGTTTCAGTGTTCGAGAAGGCCGTCATACTGGACCACCCTATTTTTTTATCGGTGGAGGCGCTGAAGCTACGTCAAGGACAACTCCACTTTTTTAAATGGAACCATGTATTTTTTTTCGATGACATTATTAGCGATTTTAAGACGAATTCAGCGACCTACAACACAAGGTCAAAGTATGAAAATCGTAATCGAAAAATCGAAACATATCGGAATAATCACTTTCAAAGGATCCACTAACCTTGGTTTGAGTCTACCTGCAGAAGATGCTCGAAGTGATGACCTTCGACTTGTAAGCACTTGTTAATTCGCTGATGAAAAGACCGTCTAACTTGCATGACTAACTGATATGTCAACAGAAAATGCCTAATTGCTGCCGATAAGAAATATTGTTATCGTAAGAAATGAAAACAACGATCGACTCGACTTTTAAGCACTTGTTTGATCGTTGTTTTCATTTCTAATGACACCAATGTTTTTTATCGGCAGCAAGTACGCATTTTCTGTTGACATATCAGTTAGTCACGCATTACCTTCTAATATGAGTACATCAGATCGCGAAAATGAACGATTTTCAAGAATCTTTATCAATCTAATCAAGAAAGTGAGTGGATCCTTCAAGTGATTATTCCGATATGTTTCGATTTTTCGACTACGATTTTCATACTTTGACCTTGTATTGCAGGTCGCTGAATTCGTCTTACAATCGGTAATAATATCATCGAAAAAAATACATGGTTCCATTTAAAAAAAGTGGAGTTGATCTTGACGTAGCTTCAGCACCTCCACCGATAAAAAAATAGGGTGGTCCAGTATGACGGCCTTCTCGAACACTGAAACTTTTGTCTGAAACATTTTTGGATATGATCAATAGTTTGAGTGCTATTGCTCTGTAACACTTTATGTGCCTCACCCTGTATATGTATATATATATATATATATAATAAGCACAACAAAAATCCACTCCTAATACGATTCATCATGCCATCCAACAATCTCGATCGTAAGTTACTGCCAGAAATATACACCCAGCATGGCCGGAAGAGGGTGAAGAGCGAGGAGTAAAACCAGACGAAATTTTGAAAGTCAATTTTACGTTAAAAGCCTTCGCATTAGCGCCTGTAGTCGCAAGCCACATGTAGATGCATGGGGGATTTCATCCACAACTATTTCATTCGATCATGCTCAGTGAATCTTTTTCTTGAACAACTTCAGATAAATTTCTCAAATTTTTATACGATCGAAAAGAATTTTTAACAAAATAATAATCTACGATTAACTGTATTGAAGTAATTTTTCAATGACAGAGATATATATTTGAAAGAAAATCATTCCAACGAATGAAGGATAATAGTGAAGAATAATACTATTAAACAATAAAAATAATAAAACCATTTATGAAAAATAAACGGTTTGCGATATGTTTTCACAACGCATTTAATAAAAGTTAAAACACTATTGAAATAATAAATCTAAAAGGAACGAATTCAATTTTAATTAAATAATTTGTTTCAGAAATTGAATGCTATTGAAATTATATCGTATTACATTAAATGAAATTTCATTAAAAAATTGAAAAAAATCGTTACAAGTGACATTTCCTGGTACTTTGTTAAAGAATACACTATATGAAGCTTTTACCCGTTGAAATCAAACCAAAAATGGTTGCTACTCGTTTTGTTTCTCTTTCGCATGTTCGAAGAGAAATTTATGTCGTAAAGTGTGTATGTTGTGTGTGTGTTGGCAGTGGTAAAGGGGTGTGCATTAGCGAATTACATTTCTGGTGCAAAAGATTTTTGCTCAGAGCGATACAATATCGACGAGAATTGCATCCCCATGTTACGGGACGTAGACGTGGGTGAGTGTGTGTGTGCGCGCGTGCGTATATGTGTGTGTGTGTGTGTATGTGCAAAATATCCGAAACTAAAGTTTGCATGCGCATTGTCGCGTGCATCGAGCTCGTCGTTTAGTTCGAAAATTTGTTTCACCGATTTTCCAACGAGAGCGATAACAATTTTTTTTATCGGTACATGTGGTACTTTTTTATCGATTGAATATATATCTATTTTTACCAAAATGCATTGTGGACATGGCATAATCTCGTGGCTTCCTGCATTAAAGGAAAAATAAATTTGTTACATTTTTTTTCGTTTAATTTTTTGACATGTAATTGGCGTTTTTTTTTAGCATCAGAATCTCAAGCGGTTTCTCCTATAGATGAGTTGCTTATTCCAGTTATAAATCATGCCTGCAAAGGTCATTTGCTATCATAAAAATAACGAGTAGTTTTTAGAGAGTCGAGTAACTAGTTTTCAACCAATAATTCAGTATCATCTTTCCACCGGTTCGTATAATTTCGATGGAAATTTGTAGAAAGTATCTATCTTTTGATCTTCACCTCTTTAATTATTAATGAATAATATCAGGTCTAGAATTTAAAAAGGACATTTTCGTAACGAGATGTACGTCGAATTTGTTTACGAAATTTTTTACACGAAATGCAATAGCAATTTCCATTTTATAGTATTACAATTTATTTCTCTTTCAATCGATATTGAATTATGTGGGTTTCATGAATTCTCAAAATGTGTATTTCCAATAGGTAACATTGTATGGTAATTGAAACGAGTTACGAATCATGATTATTTTCAAATTCAGACTCCAATTTAAGTCATTCGCCATGCACATGTGTATGAACTAATGAAAAACTAATCACTTTTATTTTCATGACGAGAAAACCCGAATTTTCCTTTTTCATTTTGCCCGAATTTTATGTTTCGTCTAAGTTTCAAAGTCATCAACACCTCTGGAGACAAAATTTTATTTTGTCCTTTACTCGTGTCACTACTAATTCCTCGAAGCCAGGATTTTCGTAACTGTTTCCGGTCTTCTTCAGCTCTCTCTCTCTCTCTCTCTCTCTCTCTCTCTCTCTCTCTCTTTCTCTTTACCATTGTTGTGTGTACCCGCAAAATCGGGGGATCCTATATATTTATGTCTATACATGCACATATATGTGCATGTGTGTATATATATATGTGTGTGTTTGTACGGAATGTGAAAGATGTGAGAGCTGCCGCAAAAGCTCCGCTGGAGAGCGAGCAGTAGAGTTCGTAGGTTGAGGGGAGGGGAACTAACTCTGGTTCGTTCCCTCTCGTCGCCAGCGCCGGAAAGCTCCGACGAGCTTCAAGAGAGAGACAGAGAATAAAACGACAGAAAGAAAGAGAGAACGAGAGAGTACGAGAGAAAGAGGGATGAATAATTTTTCTCTCGCTCGCTCTCGCCTCCTTGCATAAGCGCAAACGCGAGAGGAGGTAGAGGAGTGAGAGAGGCGCGGATGGATGCGTGGGTTGCGCATCGAAGGGGCTTTTGCAGGCCGAACCACGGCTTCGGACCGACAGGTTACCACGGGCCGCGGTACCGGCAACCTCGATACGCGAGGATTCCCTTGCCCGTTCACATTTTTCTTTCTCGTCTGTAGGCATTCCGTTGCGTCATTGTCGTGTATAGCCATGTGCTTGACGTAACTCGAATCACGAACAATACTAGTTTTGAATATGTATTCGCCGAACGTTCGATCCTCTGATTGTCTAATAGACCTTTCGAAAAAATGAATAAACTCAAAAATGAAGGACACAGAGGAGAGATGGAAAAATATTGACAATATCTTCTGAATAATGAAACGATGGAATTTTTTTATTTTTAATGCAAATTTCTTCGAACTTTCCTTTTTCAATTGCAGAGAAAGAGCAAACTTTTAATTTTTATTTATCACGTGTATTCAACGCTGTATCCCTGTGAATTTTCGTGTGTCGCTTACTCTCGACGATTAACAAATCTACCCAAAATTTTTGCATTGACGTTCTCGTACAGTGTCGCTATCAATTACTGCGTGAATGTTTCATTTTGGAAATTGACGAAAATTGATGTTTAGCGGGATGCTGAGGAATCCTGGCTCCGCGTGTTATTGGCTTCCTGGAAAAAGTTTAAATTATGTTCACGTCAGAGCTCAAAAGAGTTTTGAAGTCGTGAGAAAACATTTAAAACTTCAAGCTGTGATCTTTTGATCTTATTCGATTCAAACATTTGCGTCGAAATAAAATAAAACGTTTCCTCGTTTTGTTTGTGCGAAATGCAGTTAACTCCGATCCAATTTTCCATTAATCGGACAGGGACAACCTCGCGGCCAATGGTGAAAATTGGATTTTCATTCGTTTTTAGTTTTTCATGTTTGAACAATGTTCGACGAGGCTAAAATCAGTTCGGAGTAATGACATCGAATGGAATTGCGTACACGTGCTAACGTCGCGATGAGAAATTCATTGGCATTACCGAAGAGAATATCTCCGTGGTGATAATACAACAGGCTTTATCTCTCTCGTCTCTGATAGTGCAGGACGCATTGATGCGAGAAATTAATAGAAACGACCTTGCCAATTCGATCGGATTGACCGATTTTCGCGCTGAGCTCGACGGTAGATATCCTCATGTATAAATTTATCTATATGTACGTATAAATGTGCATACACGTATACAAACCTATAAAAATATACATACATACGTATTAAAACACATACACAAAAAAATATAAGAATAAAAGCAACATCTATTGCTAGAGGAGTCCAGAGATAATTTTCGTCTTGCAATAATGTTAAAATTCTGCTCAATGCATTATCGAGAAAACACTATAGAAAAATCTCTTATAATCGTTGTGGTATCGACAAATCCGCGGAGTAAACTTCATCGAAAATCGTCATTATCTTAACGTTTTTTATCGTTATCAATTGTTAGAAGCAAAAAATACCATAAACGTATGATAATGAACGATAAATCACGATTCAATGGTGCGACGAGAATTTCAGCTGTATGGATATGTATGTATATGAGTGCGTGCGTATCTATATAACGAGGGTTATTTAATAGAACATAACAGATTCGCGTGTAGATGTATAGCTCTTGGGAGTGAAATGAGGTGTACGATACTACGCGTGGCGCTAGTGAATCACAACTCCCTGGGAGTTGCATCGTAGTGCATAATATTATATATACATATACATATATATGTATATTTATATATAAATATAATTATGTATGTTATATATACATATATGTGTATGAAATAGTGGGACGTGCGGGGACTTTGCACCAGTGCCGCGTGGAAGCAACAACTTCGAAGTAGAGAAGCTGCACGAGAGATACACAGGAGTGTTGGATGCTGTTCAGAAGTAATATATAGAACATCAGAGGGAACAAGAGCAGAAAGGAGGGCATAGGAAAAGGAGAGAGTGAGAGGGAGAGAAAGAGAGCGAAAAAGAGAGTGAGAGAAGAAGGAATATATCGCTGAGGTCGCCGAGAAACACGAGCATTGTGATGCGAAGTCTCCGCTTATCGGCGGAAGGGACTAGCTGCCAAGAGGACGTAGGAAGCACCAATCAAGGTTAGTATTATATATATACAAATGAAATGGAGTAGAGTAGAATTTCCGTTATTTTACCGAAATAAGAACGAATGAAGGCGAATTGAGATACACTTTTCATATTATGTAGGATTTTTTATGGCATTATATGTACAGGGTGTTCAGATTATCAGCGAGGTTATTTCGAAATGGTTGTAAAATAATTGCTGTATTATTACCGTGGTTTTTTTTCACACTTATTTTGAAGAAAGAATATTTGAGAATGGAAAAATATCGCTATGTATTGGCCAAGCTTTCCTGGATGTTTCTGGCATATGTATTTTGTGATTTTTCCTTGAAAAAATTTAATTAGTTCTTTTTTCAATGTAGTTGGAATTGGGCGTATGTATTTACTATCCACGAAGATCGTTTTAGGATTCTTAAAAATTAAAGTCACATTTGCAAAAGAACGAAACTGGAACTGAATAACGGCTAATTAACTAAGTAATGGGAATTCAATGATGGTATGAGTAAGAGGTAAGGCTGTCTTTCAGTACAGAAATATTTGACTTCGTTGTAACTGAGCTCGATCTCTGGGAACACGCACTAATCACTTCACTTTCTCTTTAATCACTTTTAATCAGTTAACTAGTTAAATGTAAGTTTAATTAGTTAAGTGTAATCAGGCATTTTTCTCTTAACTCCTTGAAAAGGTAGCAGACATATGGCGCAAATTATCTTTTTGTTGCCACGTTCAAATGTATGAGCCTGGGTGAATATCCACCAAAGACGTTCTGAAGCGGTGCCAAACTTTGTCAGAAATGTTTCTTAATCACAAGGAAACAGGAAAGGTCTTTAGCGGCACGAAATAGGAGAATAAGTACGAGACTAAATACGCGCCCTCGACGCACGGTTATAGAATACGAGAACTGTATTAAAAGTATTTTATTTGCGCATTCACACTCGTATAATTGCTCATTAGTATAAAGCATTATTAATGTCATAATTACATTGCATATAAAATTATAACTTATATCATAATTCTATATAAATTGAAATTTGTTTCGCTTTACGATATACAAAATGTTTTTTTTTATTACAGTACAATAGAAAATTCATTTTCTGTTAGATATTCGCTGATTTTTGTTTTTATGAATGAAATATAAGCTAATTTAAAATATCGGTGATTTTATTTCATTCGAAAATTTATTCCCTTTAAAATGAAAGCTCAGGATCAGAGATTTGCATTAACCCATTGATAATAAATTATTTTTAATGGAGACCACACACCTCATTGTTAGAATCCATTAAAGGCTTGTAAAGTACGAGAATCCCCAGACCTAAACGTGCTTTTACGAATCTAAACATAGATGTACATTATAACGAGAAAAACTACCAGAAAAGCCATAGGATAGAAAGGGAACTACAACAAAACTGATACACTCATGTGGGCATACATTATCATGACATGCGAAATATTATATTAAGCCAAAGTTAATGTGAAAGCCCTTTCGCGTCTGCTCGCGAAAAGTTTTCCTCTCATCCCACGTCGCTTCCTCTATTTGCTACTGTTTTTCATTATTCCTCCCTTTGCGCGCGTTGGCGGCCTTTGCATCTTCATGAAACACGGAATCGAACTTTTAACAATGTGCCAGTATCGCGTAAGATGCAACCTTATAGGATAAGTAACATAGCTGTATTTATATACTATGCACATACAGTAACGTACAGTGCGAGGCAAAAGTTTATATCCAGAGTTTTCAGGATACCCTAACTGTTAAAGTCTGGTGAAAAATCTGTCAGCCCTCGATGAACTACTAATAAGTTATTATTGGTAATATCTTGAGAGATAGCTAAATAAGTATAGATTTCATATGAGATTTCGAGCCAATATCTGCAAGCCTTTAACCGTTATTCTTTAATATTTGATTCACAATTTATCTTATCACATTTTAATGTTTTCTTTTCAAAATGAAAATATGTTTTTGAAAAATTTGGTGACCTTAGAATCACAGTAGAAACTTTGCCAAGCTAAATGGAACATTTCTGTCATAAGCCCACTCGCCTCGCCCGAGAGCTTTTCAATTTTGTCTGAAAGTTTTCTCTCATCGAAAATGGAACGACTTTCTACCAAATACAGTGGCGTGCAAAAATTTCGGGCCATCCTATTTTTTATGCACATTGAACAGAAATATGGTGGTGGGAGAAGAACAAACGAGTAATGCTAACACTTATTACTTATATTTGGAAACAATAGGTTGTACACATTGATATTGATCTTAAATCATTAATTGTTCAACAATTTTTTATGACTAGCTGTGCAAAAGTATTGGGCCGCGTACTTTTGGGTATGAAAAAAATAACAAAAAACTTGAAAAATAAGGAAGCATATCTTGGTCTTCTCCACTCGACTCAATACTTTGTTGTCATGCCCTTAGCAGCGATGACTGCAGCACACCGACGAGGCATAGATCCAATTAGTTGTTTGATTCGTTCTTGTGGCAATTTTTCCCATTCACTTCGCAAATGGTTCCACAATTCCGTTTTATTAGAGTAATTTTTCGTTCCAAGACGATGCTTGAGGTCTTGCCACAGGTGTTCAATAGGATTTAAATCCGGTGACTGCGATGGCCAGTCAAGAAGGCGGACTTTCCGGCTTTGAAGAAAATTTTTAACAAGACGCGAAGCGTGTTTCGGATCATTATCGTGTTGAAAAACCCTATCACGCGGCAAATTTTTCGTTGCAAATGGGAGCATATGATCTTGTAGTATGTCCCTGTACATTGCAGCGTCCATATTGCTATAAATTTCCACCAGCGGACCAACGCCATCATCAGAAAATGCTCCCCAATCTTTAATGTTTCCGCCACCGTGTTTTACGGTAGGAATTTGGTACCTTACATGATATTTGGTACCTCCTGGACATCTTACGTACTTCCGACCATCACTTCTGAATAATTGAAATTTCGATTCATGGGGAAAAAGTACTTTCCGCCAATATGATACCGTCCAGCGCTGATATTTTTTCACAAAGTCTAATCTAGCCTTCTTATTCTTTTTGCTAATCCATGGTTTTTTTACACCAACACGTCCAATCAGCCCCGCAGCTTTGAGACATCGAGATACCGTACTCCGACTAACATCAGCTAGATTTTCACTTCGCAGTTCCCGGGAAACATCTGCAGCACTTTTTCGTGGATCTACAATGCACTTCCTTTTTATAATTTTGTCGACGCGATTCAAAGTTTTTCGCGGTCTACCGCTCCGATTTTTGTCACACAGTGAGTTTGTTAATTTATATTTAGTAATAATACGTTTAACGGTACTTTTGCCATTAGATAAAGTCTCCGCAACATCACGAGAACTTTTTCCTTCTGACGAAAGTTTTAACATGATTTCACGAAGCTGAATATTCGTGTGTTTCGGTATTGTGGCAGAAAGGAGACTGATTTTCCATTGTAGAACATTTTTTGAAACTAATGAGGAAAAAAATGTAAACAAACCGTGCGTATGAAGCCGCGGCGATATAGTGGCCCGATACTTTTGCACACCGACCAAAGTCATTCCACGTAGTACACGAAAAATACGCCATTATTAAATATAATATACGACGTTGTTACCTTCATTCTAACTCTCTTGAACATTTTGAACAATGAACGAGTGGAGAAATAGAATATTTTATCAATTAACTGGAAAAAATAGGGTGGCCCAAAACTTTTGCACGCCACTGTATATTCGGGTACATAAGGAATTTCATTTCTTGGCTTCTTCCATCTGGTCGGTATCATTTCACATCTCTTTTCTTCCCGACACTATCGCCCATACTTTATGTGCTTTCTTCTTTCACTTGTGTGAACCTTTCTCGCGACCTCTTAACGACATCGTTCTCCATCAATTATAATATTGTCGAGAACCCTGTGATGCAGGAGAAAGCTTCGTAGAGAAAGAGGCAACGAATGGGAGGAGGAAAAGGAGGAACGCTGGAAGACGATGGGTGGTTGCACATGTAAGAGCTGGGGCTCCAAGAAAATGAGAGATTTTGTGTGCATTTGCGAAGAAAAAGAGAATATTTTAGAGAGAAAGAGAGGAAAAGAGATGAGGAAAAAGAGAAAGAGAGAGAGAGAGAGAGAGAGAGAGAGAGAGAGAGAGAGAGAGAGAGAGAGAGAGAACTTGGACGTAAAGTCTTGGTTCTGATAATGAGATGATATTACGACGAAATCCTCTCAAGAGCAGCGGGCGCAAATAAATGAGCCGAATAGAGGCCAGAGACGGACGAGAACGATGAAGAGGAGTTTTCAAATGTTCATTCTCTGCAGACTTGAATCTCATACGAAATCGGACATCTAATAACTCTTGGTTACGTTTAATATTTTGAGTGGTTAACGCAATGTGCCGTTATTTCGTAATTGTTCAGCCTATAGATATTTTATTAGAGCGTTTATTAAAGCTTTTATAAGTAAAATAATTTTATAAACATTTAATATCTCGTTGAATTTATATGTTTTTATAAGGGACTAAGATTTTATATTAGTATTTTTCCTTTTTCTGAAATCAAACAGTATTTCTACAATCTTTCCCCAATTTTTAATCCAATACAGTTTCGTTATCTTTTGATGGTTATTTTCGAATAATTTTTTTTTCAAACAGCATGTGCAGGCGGCGCACATAACTGTGAATGAAGATTCACGATGTTGATCTATAGAAAGTGCGATTTATATCCAAGAAATATAATATCCGTCCGATATGTATGTGTACAGTTGGTATCTAGATGAAGCTTCTTCTTGATAATGGGACGACATTGCACCGGGAGGCTTTTGGGTTGGGAAGGAGGAAAGACTCGAGAAGTGGAGGATGGAAGAGTGAAATTCATCGTCGCTGGTGCAAGCGAGTTGGATCCGAGAGAGTCGAGAGATATCTCGACGGATATACGGTAGACTATGAAGTACGCTCATGTGGCTATAATATTGTAGAGCTTTCGGTGAAGAATTCACTGCCAGCTTGCTTCCAACGACGATGTACTCAATCACTCCGGATGATGATTCACACGGTGCTTTTTCTTGAAATTTTGATTTATTTTCCAAGCTTAATACACACCGATATATATGATAACATTCGTCTATTGACAGTATACGGCGTGTTCCTGAAATCATGCCCAACATTTACAGGATAAATACATTTTCAAGTTAAACAAAAGAATAGTCTATATCCATTTCCCTCCTTGCCGATTTTGTTGAGAACAAGTAGGAGTGATTGGTGCTGTGAGAATAGAAAAGAAACAATCCAGTTTATTTTCGAATCTGAAAAGATACTTTCTGTATTTGAATTCGAGAAATTCAATTTGTAAATCCTGAATACGACTTTTGGTTTACCCTATATATGAGGATTTCAAAAAAACAATGTACCAGTTTTCCCGCCTGATAAAAATCAAGCGAAAAACGAACTTATAATTATAAATTTATAAAATTGAATAACTTTTTTCCACTTTTCAAACAGAATACTCCCTTATTTTCGCGATGAAGATAGAACGAACGAGTCAAGCTCGATGATGCAGTTCCGCGAGGGAGTTGTCTATGCGTCAGGATTATTATACCCCACGGAGTATTCATGCATAAATATATGCCGCCCTCATTCCCAATACCAACAAACGCATTATATTATAACACGCGTGACCGAGTTCGAACGAGCATGGTTGAAGCAATGTCAAGTTGAATGCAGGTCTGGGTTTTATAAATTATATATTATATACGTACGGTTTGCCCTCAGGACAATGTTCACACGAGAATAGCATTATTCGTGGCGCGTGAATAATTATATTCATACAGAAAACCATGTGGTTCGTGATGATAATTTTCTACAAAAATTTCGACGTATCTTATTGCGAGTTTTACTGAAAATTCTCGTCAATGAAATTAATCGAAATTCATCGATTTGACGAAATTAATGAATCGTATTTTGATGAATTCTATCCCTCAAATTAATCAATTAAACCAATCATTAATGGGTGGATTTTCGTAAATGTTAAACTTAAAGTACAGTGCGAGAAGAGCTAGAATCGAGCTTTAAATTCTTTCGCAGTAAACATGTTTGCGGATAGGATTTTTTTGTTTCCGACCGTGTAAAATTCTTCGTGCATGGAGATGCATCGAAATGTGTACCATTGTTTAAAATTGCTCGTACAGTTGAATACTTATTCATACGTATTCTTATACTTGTCAATGGTTATAACTTTTTTTTGACACTGAAGAATGCTTGGGTTTGTGTGTATATGTACGTGTGTAGTATGCTCTGACAAAATAGTAAACCGAAACGTATCGAAAGTATGATAGAAACTCCGAGCATATGCTGTATCCCTTTTGTTGTGTTCGAATTTGCGCCCTTACATTCCCTTCCGCTCGAGTCCAATCACGCGAGAGAACCCAAGAGCTTTTGTTGAGCGTGTTATCGGTATTTGCGGCATGGCAAGACCGATAAGAGAACAGCATCAGAGCTGTTCCGCTTAGAAAAAGGCAGAAAGCGAAAGAGAGAAAAGACGAGAGTGAAAAAGGCTAGAGAGCGGGAGACAACAATAGAAAACGGAAGGGAGAGAGAGAGAGAGAGAGAGAGAGAGAGAGAGAGAGAGAGAGAGAGAGAGAGAGAGAGAGAGAGAGAGAGAGAGAGAACAGAAAAAAGAGAGAAAGAGAGGGAATATGGTACGATACACGATATGCAGAGTTCTTGATCCCATAGCAAAGAGAGACGATAACAGTTGGATATCGGTGAACAAGAATAGACCATTGAAATGTTTGATTCTAATAGAATCGGCTTTTGACAGTATGTCACACTGGGCGCCTGTGGGGTATAGGTCGAAAACCGCAAACGTTGAATACAATTCACCCAACAAAATTCCGGACCGTTTTGATCTACATTTCGTTCTCGTCTCACACGGGTTCGGCCCACAATTTTTAATCATACTTTTGTACTATATTATGAGTGTAATTGCATAAGAAGTGAAATTTCATTTTTTTCGAGTGAAATTATAAATAAAAATCGTAAAAAGTGCTGCATATGAAAGTTGGTGGAAAATATGATTGATCGACGAATGGAACAAATGATTAGATAATTTAAATAAATCCCCATGAACCCCATAATTATTACAAGAGTTCGAAAGATAATTTGAAAAGTTTAAGTCAAATTTCCGTAAAGGTTTCTCTATCAGAGTGTTATAGACTTGTGAAAATGAAGTCTAAGCACGTGCTAGTAAATTAAGAAGAAAGTATATAGGGTTGAGAGGAAATTAACGAGTAAATAAAGAGAGGAAGGGGTGAAAGAAAATACTTGGATCGAAAAGTCTTCGTACCGGTTTCGTCCTGGAGCAATTTCACCGTCGTTATATATATATTATGTATATTCAGAGACTTCGAGTAATTAGGCGAATAGAAAATATACTTCATCGAGTTAACATTATACTTTTACGATAATACCGCTCAATAAATTTGTAACTCATTTTTCATGCTTCAAATATATACAGTATCAAATATTGTTATTGGAAAATGGTTGTAGTCGCAAATGTTGCCTTGCAATTAATCTTCATTTTTTGTCTGCATCAGAAAAGATTATACATTTGTTTACAAAAACATTTATTTATTTATTTATTTTTTGCCAATGTATGGCGTTTCGCGCCTTTTACAAGTCCACTTCTACTATTACGTCTTTATATTATTGCCTTATTATTACAATATTTTGACCTTTCATACCTTTCATACACATTTTTCATTTACTCCTGTAACAATCCGCATAACCCATCGCCCAATCCACGCACCCATGTTATACTAAATTTTGGCTTATTCGACCTCATGTCTCCGAAAAAAAGCTTTCGAGAATTCACAAATTTCTGTATTTATTCCCCCTTTCAGCGTTCCATCGTCCACTCCCTCAACTCTTCCTCTCTTCGGTTACCCCTCCATTTATCTATTGCGTCTACCCATTCTTTTTTCATTTTAATTTTTGTCCTATTGCATTTCTAGATGTGTTCCAGACTTTCCTCCTCGAGTCTACAGACGTCACATTGCTAGTCCTGGTAGCCTTTTTCCCCTACTTTCCCTATATTCCCACACCTCAATCTTGCCCACTCTTTCTTTATGTCTCCAGAAATCCCCTCCATATCCCAATATTTTTCCCTCTCTATGTCATTTATTATTTCCTTGTATAACCCGTTGTACGTTGATCCATCCACTCTTACCCAGTCTTTTTGGAAGTCCTGTCCTTTCAATATCTCTTCCCCTTCCTTAAGAGCTTTTTCAATCTTATTACATTTTTCTCCCTTCCATAACCAGTCAATCACTCTCCCATCCCCCACATCTTCCATCGCTTTTTCTAATTCTTTGCCCCAACTCGATGGATTCCCGTTCTTGATGCCTTTTATTTCTTCTCTCAGGCAGATTTTTGACCATCTTCGCTTTTTCATTTTTTGTATTTTTATCAAGTAATTTCCCGCCCTGTGTCTCGCTTCAACTTCGGCACTCTTTTCCCCGCTTCAAGCTTCCAGATATAATCTGGTGTGTTCCTGGCCAGCCCCATCGCCATTTTTACGAATATCCCTTGCAGTTTCTCCACTATTTCCCTTCTTTTTCACCCCCAAACTTCAATTCCGTAAAAAGCCCCCGTTTTGACTAGTCCATTAGTTGCATCCTAAATTCCGGCTTGTCCACCCCTGATCTCTTCATAAATCCCCATACTGTATTTGTGACTTTCCTGGCTTTCCCCTCCATTATTTATAAAAATAATAAACATTTAAAAAATGGAAAATTGGTAATAAATGTTTATAATACGGTATATTTTGTCGTATTTCAAACTCTTGTATGAAATTAAAAATATGTCAGAAATTTTACCGTAATTAAATCGAATGAATTTCAATCAAACTAATTCATGACAACATCATGTTTTGCTATACGCAAATAGGAATTATTTGATTTTTATTGATTACAATTAATAATGAGTTGCTTGATATGTATAAAAATATAAAAAACGTTATTTGGGCGATTCAAAAGAAACAGAAGGAATATAATCCACAAACTCATCAGGAATCTCATTTTTTGATGATAAAAAGAAGAAAAAAAACAATTTGCAAGAGTTCATATAAATTTAATGGTAACGAAACAACACTTTAAGTTTCTGATTTTTTCGTTGGACTGAATAAAAATCTAATTTTGTTGCCTTGATCGCCTGAAAAGAGTATTTTTTTGTCACGATCACGAGACTTTATTGCGCGATGTTTTTTTCTCATGTGGACGAACACTGTTGGTTCGATCGATTGTACACGTTCAATAAGGGGGTCCATAGAATTTTTTCATCCAAGGGTCACGACGGAGAGAATAAATAGCGAGGTCATGTACGTATCCCGAAGTCAATATAATGCTCGTAACTGTAGAAGCTCAGATATTGCGATCGATATCTTCTTTACCTCTTTTATTTACAAAAGCCCTTATCCTCTTACTCCGTAAAGTTTACGATCGCCTGCGTATATCAATCCATAGGGACCCTTTTGTACTTTTCTAACTTATGTACACAACCATATAGATTTACAGGATATTCGAGAACGGCGCGACAGATTTGAATTTCTATACGACTCCGGCTAACTTTTACATTTCTATAAAATTTCGAAAAAGATCCTGTTTTAGAAAGAAATATCGAATCCGGATTTTGCAGTAAAAAAAATTTCATTAGCTCTGCTGCTGGGTTCAAGGCACATCTTGAGACTATACCATCAGTTTGATAAACAAAAGATTATTAAATCAAAAGCCTGACTTCGTAAGAATGGTATAGTTTTATTTATTTATTCATTGTATGCTTTACTAATTTTCATCCGCAAATAAATGATAGCGGAAAATTACCTGTTTGTAAATGATATTTCAAGTACAGCTCTATAATTCTTTTAATTATTTACTTGCGTAAAAACATTTTCATGAACTTTCTGAGCTTGTCTGTGTTCTTTTAAAATTTATGAAGAATTTCAA